>PISX010000037.1:0-257447 GCA_004024625.1 Mellivora capensis
GCTGGACAAGGTGAGGTGGGCCCATTTCCTGCAGCCCCTGGCTCTCCCCAGTGCTCCGGTTTGGAGCCAGTAGGTCAGCCTACAATCTGTGGGGCTGGTCCTGGGCAGGACTCTTTCAGACATTTTGTCTAACATCAACCTCACCTGAATCCCATAAGGTAAGTCCATTCCAAGTCATTTTCCAGACTCAGAGAAGTCCCATCATGTGCCCAGACCCACAGCTAGCAAAGGGCCAGAGCTGAGTTGGAACTCAGGATGCTTTAACGGCTTTCACGATTTCACGACACTCAATAAGACAGGAATATTCTTCCCATTCTGTATCTGAGTAAACTGAGGCAGCAGGTAACTTGACCACACAGCTCTGTGACTGGGCTCCAGCCTGCTTTTGCTACGTTCATACGCAGGGCAGCTGGCCAGCGATGCTGCCCTCCCCAGGCCCGCCCCTCTCGGCCCCCTCCTTTCCTGGGAGCCAAGGCCTCTGTCAGACAGCTCTGCCTGCAGCCCTGGCCTGTGCTTGCCTTTCAGGCTCTGGATGCCATCGAGAAAGCCCAGGACCTGGCCGAGGAAGTGGGGAACAAGGTCAGACCTGATTCTGTCTCCTGGGTCTGGAGTCAAGAGCCCAATGGGACCTGGGGTGTGTGGAGAGGGCTTCCCTGAACCCTTCTAGATCTCCAGGAGCTGCCCCCACCCATTCCCAGACCCTGGCTGTTTCTCTTTCACCCACAGAGCACTTTAGAGGGCAGGGCAAGAATTCCACAGCTCAGAGGACATCAGAATTCCTCAGAGCTTCTTGGTGGTCATTAAAACCTCCAACAATGGGTCCACTGACGAAGAGCTGGGCACACACAGGCTCTTCTAGGTATTGGTCCCACTCCTCACTGTCTACTGGCAAGGTGGGCACTGCAAGCCACATTTTACAGGTAAGGAAATTGAGGCTCAGGGAAGGTGCTCCAGGTCCCACTTTGTACCTGGTCTATCTTAACTCCAAAGCCCGTGCTCCTCCTGTAGTATATGTGGCCTCTCAAATTTAATGATTGTATCCAAACCTTTACATGTCAAAACCAGGCTCAGTATCTAAAAGATATGAATTTCTTTGCGATCTGGTGCAGAGCCCCACTAAAATGCCAAAAATCTTTGTTTGTGGACAGGTTATAGCGACTCAGTTTTACCCAAGTATCTCAGGTCGGTCAGAAATGCTGACGAGCTGTTGTGTGTATATAAATTAACAAAAGCAGAAGAGCAAATGGAGTCAATGCTGGGGATCTGGTCAATAAAGTCCTTCATAAACGTGGGGTTCCCGGCGAGTTCTAGGGGTTTGGACCTCCTGCCTCACCCACCCCATCATTCTGCACGAGGGGAAACCAAGGCTGGGAGAGGGCAGGACTGGTTTCCTAGGCCCATCCGAGAGGCAAAAGGCCGCTGGGACCAGACCCTGTGTGTCCTGACTGCTGGGTGGGGCCCCGGGGACAGCTTCTGGGGCTGGGCAAGGGGGTGGTGCTCACCAGTACTGACCTGGTCCCCGCTGGCCCCAGCTGAGCCAGCTCAAGCTGCACTGCCTGAGCGAGAGCATCTGCCGCAGCAAGGGGCTGCAGCTCGAGCTGCGGGCGCATGTGGTGCGCTTCCATGAGTGCGTGGAGGAGACCGAGCTCTACTGCGGCCTGTGTGGTGAGTCCATCGGTGAGAAGAACAGCAGGCTGCAGGCCCTGCCGTGCTCCCACATCTTCCACCTCAGGTGAGGGCTCCCGGCCCGTGGGCAGGGGGCACCGATGGTATCTTTGGGGTACGCTGGGGCCCCTGCTGGCCTGACCACAGTAGTAAAACTGAATGTAGCCCCCTCTGCGTTCCAAGCGTGTTCTAAAAGCTTCCCCTGTAATAACTCATTGAATCCTTCCAGCAGCCCTAGGAGGTGGCCCTCACGATTCTCCCCAAAGAGAATTCAGAGAGACCTCTCAAAGGCCACGGGACTCAGACACCCAGGGCTAGACCTACCTCAGGGCTGTGACAGCTACTGGCCTCCATGCTGACTCCTGACTCCTGACTTCCTGAAAGCCCCAGGACTGAGTGCCAGGGGCAAGCAGGGCCGCCAGGAGGAGCCTGGGGACTGTCCCAGCTCCTGCAGAGGGGAGGGAAGGAGAGAGGGCCCAGGCCTAGGACAGAAGCCTGGGTTCAGTGAATGGACAGAACTCCTTTGCCTCCCAAGGTGCCTGCAGAACAACGGGACACAGAGCTGCCCCAACTGCCGCCGCTCCTCCATGAAGCCTGGCTTTGTGTGAGTCCCACCAGCAGCCTTGGGCTTCTGCCTCATCTCCCCTTGCTCCTTGTCCATCATCGTGCTGGAGGCCCCTGATTGGTTATACCTTAGACCCTGTTTTAGCCCTGGGGCAGTGGCCTCCCCAACCTGCCAGGGTCCGGGGCCTGCCCACCGTTGCTCCTCCAGGCTTGGCTGCCCTCCCTGCCTCTTTGTACTTTGTTCTTTATAGAAAAATAAACTGTAACTGAGCCCAGCGATTCTGACTCTTTTTGTGGGTGTGCTGGGGCAGTGCAGACAGGACAGCTTCTTCCCCATCTGGTCTTCTTGACTCCTGTCAGACAGCTCTGACAAGTGTGAATTTGGGGTCATCAGCTCCTGGGCGGACTCACTGAACAACCTTGGGCTAGTCACTTAACCTTTAGCAAATGCTGTTATATAAAGAAATTTCTGCTTTCAACTGCTTCCAAGAAAACCATTAGACAGATTCCCATCAAGTTTAGGGGTTCTTTGCGAAGGCTTGGCTGAAAATATATGTCATGTGGCTTACATGAAGTTCATTTTAGGGGTGCCCTGGGTCTTGCCTTAGAATCATAAGCAGAGATCTTCCAGAGCAATGGGACACAGATACAACAAAAATTACTCTTATTTTTTTTTAAAGATCTTATTTATTTATTGGACAGACAGAGATCACAAGTAGGCAGAGAGGCAGGCAGAGAGAGAGAGAGGAGGAAGGAGGCTCCCTGCTGAGCAGAGCACGTTGCGGGGCTCGATCCCAGGACCCCGGGATCATGACCTGAGCTGAAGGCAGAGGCCTTAACTCACTGAGCCTCTCAGGTGCCCCCCAAAATGACTCTTATATGACCCAAAGATCTGCCCTAAGCCTTGAGATGACAAGAAACGATTACAGATTTGAGTCATAATGTTTTTTAATTGTAGAGGTTGTTGTCAATTCCGCTCTTCCCACGTGGGCAGTTCTGGGGCACCTGCTCAGAAGTTAACAGCAGCAGCAATTTCTCTTTAAAACTGGTTAATGATTCTCTCTGGTAACCTTGGGCATGCCTTTTTTTTGGCTCTCTGCACACGGCTGGCGTATGTTGTCTATGGTTTGTGAGGCTGAGCCAGCTCCCGAATCCCCTAATTCCTAGCTGCACCAGATTCTGAGGTCGAATCATCCCTTGCAAAGCGCCCTTTCAGGTACTGGCTAGATTAAGACTACATTTCCCAGGGCCCTCGAGGTCCCATCCCTTCTTCCTCCCCTTCCGGTTTCTCATTCAGGCTCCGCCCACTGCGCGCACCGACCAATAGCAAATCCACCTGTTCCTCCCGGCTTAAACAGGACGAGGGTGGTAACGTTTCAAGAGTGGTGGGGGAGTGGGGGGCGGGTCCTGTGTCCCGGGTTTTGTCTTTTGAATCGGAGAAGCAGATTCGTTGCGAGAGTGGCGGCGGGAACTAATTCAGTCAAGAGTCAGGAATTGGAGAGAGAGGTCTGTCACTGGTCAGGAGCAGGCGTTCGGAAAGATAGTATTAATCTCTGGCTGAAATTTCTGTCCAGTCTTATTTTCAGTCTTCTCCTTCAGGATATGAATCTGCTGCCTAAACTCGAGAGTCCAGTGACTCGGCAGGAGAAGATGGCGACCGTGTGGGATGAGGCTGAGGTACGCGCTGGGAGAGTTGGGGGTCCTGGAGCCGGGGTCAGCGGGAAGACGCCTTTGGTGGGAGGGTGGGAAGTGGCTGGGGAGGTCAAGGTCTGGCCTGGTCTCGGAGTCGGGGCCGCTTGGGATATGGGCAAGGGTCTCGACTCCTTCATTTTGGTTTTATTGGCGGGGAAGCTGAGGCTGTGAGTGGGCTCGGAGGATGCGGAATCCCCGACCTGAGTTAAATATATATGTATATGTATGTATATATGTGTATAAATATGTGTGTGTGTATATGTGTGAGTGTACGCGCACCTGTATGTGTATATGTGTGTGTGTGTGTGTGTGTGTGTGTGTATATATATATATATATATATTTTTTTTTTTTAAACAGCAAGATGGAATCGGGGAGGAGGTGCTCAAGATGTCCACAGAAGAGATTATCCAGCGCACACGGTTGCTGGACAGTGAGATCAAGGTGGGCTCACAGCCCCAGTGGCAGGCAGCGAAGCCCCCACAGGGCAGGCCCTGGAGATCCCAGCGGCTTCTTTCACGTTCTCTGCCTTTCCAGGAAGACATAGGGCCCGCGGATTAGAAAAAGAGAAAAAAACTAAGCCCTAAGAGGGACCCGAAGAGAGACAGGATGGTGGAAGGGCAGGTCTGAGAGGATTCATCAGACTGCCTTTTCCAGCGAGGTTTTTAAATATTCCTCTTGAGAATATTTTAGAAAGTCCTCATTTATAGATGAGGAAACAGGTTTTTGCTGTGGTGAAGTACCCAGGCCTTAATTAGAAGCAGAAGCTAAAATCTGTATTTGCTTGATTCAGGGCCCTGCTCTTTTCCCTCTGCTACAACTACTTCAGGAGGTTTCCAGACTGGCCCGTTTTGCCCTCTGCTGGATGTGGACACAGTCAGGTTCACCCTTCAGAGAGCTCTAGAGCTGAGTGAATGGATGCGGGAAGGTCCCCTGGGCAGCCTGGGCCTCACCCGTTACAGGGCCCTAGGATAAGCTGAGCCAAGGCTGAACATTTGCTTCCACTCGCCCTCATCCCAGATCATGAAGAGTGAAGTATTGCGAGTTACCCACGAACTCCAAGCCATGAAGGACAAGATCAAAGAGAACAGTGAGAAAATCAAAGTGAACAAGACCCTGCCATACCTTGTATCCAACGTTATCGAGGTGTGTGTGTATGTGGAGGGGAAGAGAAAGGGTCAGCTGAGCTTGGAGGCAGCCTGCTATGGGGCCATTGGAAAAAGAGTGGGTGGAAGTTTTGAGGCCCAAGTTGCATGTTAGAACTACACCTCCAAGGGCCGCCTCCCTAGTGTGCATTTCTAGGGTCCTATATGTATACACACACACACACACACACACACACACATACCCTGCAAAGGCCTCAGAAACACGTTTCCTCTTGGGGATTAGAGAGCTCTTGGAGGGGCAGAAAAGCAACACCTAAAGTGTTCTTATCACTCCCCTGGCTTATTGGCTACACCTTTACTGGGGCTGGGGTTAGTCTGAGGAATGGGGTGGATTGTCTTGCCCTGGGAAACGCTAGGCCCTGAGGCGTTCATGGGGCCGAGCAGGGCTTCTTGACTGAGCTTTTTCCCTTCCCAGCTTCTAGATGTTGATCCCAATGACCAAGAAGAGGATGGTGCCAATATTGACCTGGATTCTCAGAGGAAGGGTAAATGTGCAGTGATCAAAACCTCTACACGGCAGGTGAGGCTAGCTCAGGGATAGAACTAAGGAGGGTGAGGGGCGGATGTGGGAAAGGACTAGGGAGCTTTATTGAGGGCAGTAACTGAGATTGAGCCTAGAATTTTTCCTACAGACATACTTCTTGCCTGTGATTGGGTTGGTGGATGCTGAAAAGCTAAAGCCAGGAGACTTGGTGGTGAGTGGTGCCCCTCAGCCTGGGCAGGGCTTATCCAGTGAGGTTTCTCCCATTGGCTAGTTGAGCCTCGGCCTCAGGCCCAGGTCACTGTTGGCCCTGAATCTTGGCAGAGCAGCCCAGGGAGTCTGAGCTCGTCAGCTTGCTCTTTGGTTCTTGTCTTTCCTAGTCCTGTATTTTCTTTTCACTCTACAGACACCTGCCACCCAGCCAGTTAGTTAGGTCTTGAGCTGAGACAAACCTGAAGGCTTCCGTGCTCTGTCCCCAGGGTGTGAACAAAGACTCCTATCTGATCCTGGAGACCCTGCCCACAGAGTATGACTCTCGGGTGAAGGCCATGGAGGTGGATGAGAGGCCCACAGAACAATATAGTGACATCGGGGGCCTGGACAAGCAGATTCAGGAGGTGAGGGAGGCCCTGGTTGCTAGTAGCAGCCTCGCCCGCCTTTTGTGTTTTTCTTCTTCATTGACCAGAGCACTATTGCCAACATGCTTCTTATCATAGCATCCCAGGGAGGTAAGGTGGGTGCCATGTAACACTTTAGGAGACGGAGGTCCAGAGAGATTAAATGAGTTGTTGAAGGTTACAGAGGTTTAGGACTGGAGTCAGGACTGGAACTCAGACTCCTGGTTCTTACCCTGGTGCCTCTCTACCATATCCTGTTGTTCCTGGAGCAGCCGTAGCCAGCCTTCGTGGGAGTGAGCATTCTGTGTCCTTCTGACACAGGGGAAGGAGAGGCAATGTCCCTGAATTGGCGTTAGGAGGGTTGAGGGTTGGGGTTGAAGTCATTAAGTGTCAGGCTGTAGGAGCCCTCCAGACTTCACTGTCCTCACCCAGGACTTCTTCCTGGCAGCTGGTGGAGGCCATTGTCCTGCCAATGAACCACAAGGAGAAGTTTGAGAACTTGGGGATCCAGCCTCCAAAAGGGGTGTTGATGTATGGCCCCCCAGGTACGGGGAAGACCCTGCTGGCCCGGGCCTGTGCTGCACAGACCAAGGTAAGTGCTTTGGGGGCAAATGAAGAAGGAAAGGTCAGAAGCTAAAGCTGTACCAAGCGGGCTCAGAGGGACCTCTCTTAGTGCCTTTGGCCTGACTCTTGTCATCATGCCACCTCACCAGGCTACCTTCCTGAAGTTGGCTGGCCCCCAGCTGGTGCAGATGTTCATTGGGGATGGTGCCAAGCTGGTCCGGGATGCCTTTGCCCTGGCCAAGGAGAAAGCGCCGTCCATTATCTTCATCGATGAGCTGGATGCCATCGGCACTAAGCGGTAAGGGGGTGCTGAGTGCCACAAAGGAGATTGTTGTAAATTCCAGCAGTTTCCCACCCTGTTCCCTCCTTCCCCTGGAATAGTGGCAGCTCTAGTCTTGTGGTTTTATATCCTGAATTCTGTTCTAACTAACTTCCTTGCTTTTTCCCTGACCATCCATTCTTCTCATGGCTGCCAGTATATTCCTTTCATACTTGCTTGCTTTCCTCATGTGCACCCACACTCCCTCCCATCAACATCCTACTTGAAACCCTTCATGGGCCCCTATTGCTCCTTGGGATCAATGCTGGACTTAGCATGGCCTGCCTAGACCCCTGTGTGGCTCTCCCTGCTCCCTTCCACTTCATCCTGGACCTGTCCTCACCCCCAACTTCTTCCCAGTTTCCATTTGGTTTATTTTTTTTTTTAAAGATTTTTATTTATTTATTAAAGCCATTTGTTAGAGAGAGGGAGAGAGCGAGCGAGCAGTTGAGCACATGAGGTGGGATGGGGCAGAGGGGAAAGGAGAAGAAGAGGGTAAGAATCCCAAGTAGACTCTACCCCTGAATGCAGAGCAGGAGGTGGGGCTCAACCTCATGACCCTGAGATTATGACCTGAGCCAAAACTGAGGGTCGGACACTTAACCAACTGTGGCACCCAGACGCCCCAATATCCCTTTGGTTTATAGGTCCTCTCTATAATCAGTGTCCATCTGGCCCTACTGAGAGAGATTTTGCACCTGTTGTTCCTTTTCTAGAACGTACTTTTCCCATTCTTTATTGGTTGCCTAGCCTGTGTGTTCTCAGCCTGAGGGGTACTTCTCAGGGATGCCTGCCTGGGCTCCCACTTACGCTCCAAGTCTGGATCCTGTATTTCTAAGCTTTAGTTTGCAGTGGCACATGCATTGGGGGATAGCCCGGGCAGTGGCTGGTTTTGCTAACGGTTTTATCCTCAGCCTGGCTGATCCCAGGAGCCTCTCCAGTCTCTGACACCTGTTCTGTGTCAGTCCTGGGCTGGGGGCCCCAGGTTGAGGGAGACCTTTCCCTGCCCTGGACAGTTGGGTTAGGCTTTTGGTGGCTGGAGAAGGGGAAGGCTCTGGCCAAGTTGTGGCCTCACCAGTGTCTCGGGCTTCTTGTGTGCCCCAGCTTTGACAGTGAGAAGGCTGGAGACCGGGAGGTGCAGAGGACGATGTTGGAACTTCTGAACCAGCTGGATGGGTTCCAACCCAACACTCAAGTAAAGGTGAGTATTGTCATCACAGATTAAGAAAACAGTTTAGAGGGAAGGGCACCTTCTTGGTTACCCAGCTAGTGCAGCTAGAATTACAATCGAGATAGTTTTTGACACCCTTGCTGTTTGATCTGGACTCTGGGCTGCCTGTCTGCCTGTCGTGGCCTTGACGGTTGTCTGTCTGGGAGCCCCATCTTCCTCATTGCACGTTGCGCTTCTCCCCTTGCTCAGGTGATTGCAGCCACCAACAGGGTGGATATCCTGGACCCCGCACTGCTCCGCTCAGGCCGTCTGGACCGGAAGATTGAATTCCCGATGCCCAATGAGGAGGCCCGGGCCAGAATCATGCAGATCCACTCCCGCAAAATGAACGTGAGGTGAGCAAGGACATGAGGAAGGCACCGAGACCTGAAGGGGCAGTAGCAGAGCGCTCTCTGTGGCCTTTCGTACTGCGCATCCCCGTCCCCTGGTCTCTGCTCACCCCTTCTCCCCTCCCTGTCCACACAGAACTATTCTACATGCCACCTCCGCTTCTCTCCAGAAGCCTGAGGTAGAGTCTTGCTGGGGTCCAGGCCCTGATTCTGGGTGCTCTGCTCCTTAGAATCACCCTGCCCCTTCCTCCCCTGTGGGAGACCCTCAGTTTCCTTGACTTCTCCACCCCAGCAGATGAGCACAGCCCAGCATGGCTCTGGGGAATCCAGCCAAGGGCCAGATGGACTTGGATTCAGATCTGTGTGACCTCCAGTAGGTGGTATTACCCGTTGAAGCCCGAGTTTTCTTGTCTGGTGCTCGGGGTTAATGCCACTGACCTCGTGGGGTCATGGCACCATCAAGGGAAGCGCTTGGCACATGAGAGCAAGACAGCGCTGTGCTGACGCAGGGCCTGCGCTCCTCGAAAGAAGGGGAGACAGCCATCTTCTTGCTCCCCCACTCCAGGCTGAATCAGTCCCTGGCATCTTAGGTGCAGATTTCTAGAAGGCTAGAGCTCAGGAGACACAAAAATAACCTGGTGTTTGCTTTGACCTACCTGCCCTTCGTCCTATATCTTGTACTGAGAAGAGAACAAGGCACAGCGGGGAAGTGGGGGATTAGCCGAAGTCCTAGGGCAAGTAGACCTCACTGCCGATGGGGAGTTTGGGCAGATGTCATCTCCCACCGCTCCCTGTAACCGTAAGTAACTGAGTCCTGTGGTGTTCTCTCTCCCCCTCCCCCCGCCCCTCAGTCCCGATGTGAACTATGAGGAGCTGGCCCGCTGTACGGATGACTTCAATGGGGCCCAGTGCAAGGCCGTGTGCGTGGAGGCGGTGAGTGGTGGTGTGAGGGAGTGGGTTACTTCATGCCTTCTTGCCCCCCTTCGCTGAACAGGATGGGGCATTTGGCTGGTGGAGATTGCTGGTGGCGGGGAAGAGGCTCAGAAGGCCGAAGCCTCTGGGAGCCGGGCCAGGGGTGCAGGAAAGCACCCTAGAGCCTGTCTGTCCTTGGTGCAGGGTATGATCGCACTGCGCAGGGGCGCCACGGAACTCACGCATGAGGACTATATGGAGGGCATCCTGGAGGTGCAGGCCAAGAAGAAAGCCAACCTGCAGTACTATGCCTAGGAGGTTGCCCACCACACCTGCTCCCTGCTCTGGTGCTGGTTAAAATTCATAATAAAAGATGGTTTCAGGTCCCTGCCACCTGTCTGTTGCACCTTGCCCGGGGCATCGCTGCAAGAGTGGGACCTGTGCAGGAGGCTCCCTCCCCAAGTGCTGCTGCCTGGAAACCCCTGAAACCACTGTGGGCCTCAAAGCAGTTGTCAGGTGAGGCACTCCGGGCGGGATGGGCACGTGTTACAGCTGCTGCCTGGCGTCTTCAGCCTCCCGCCACTGTGTCCCTGCCAGACCCGTTCCTGCTCCCTGCCCCACCCCCTGCTTTAGAGTCCGGGCCCTGCAGCTCCAGAACCAAGAATAGAAGCCAGCCTTTCCCCTTTTTGCATTTCTGGTCTCCTGATCCTTGCTTCCCTGTAAAGCCAGGCTCTGGGTTTTTGCTCCTTGAAATTCCTCCTGTTTCCTGGCCCCTGAGCCTCCTGTTTCTCCACATGTTCCTATTAGTTCTCTCGGCTCATTTCCTTCTGCTGAGAAATGAACCTTGAGCAAGAGCACTGAGAGCCCTTCTGAGCCTAACCTTTGGTCACGGTGTGTTCTCCCCCTCACCCCCCCAGTTCCGCCGTCAGCCCCACTCTAAATCAGGCCCCCCATGTCCTGTCTGTTTCCTTGAGGATCTCGTTGGTCCTCTCTGTCTACTCAACCTTCCAGCTCCGGCCCCCACCCCGCCCCATCATAGCTGGCGTCGTGTGGTTCACTGAGGGCCTGTTTTGGGCCCCATGCCCGACGGATCTGTGCATAATTTGGTCTAGTCATTCCAGTAGCCCCCATCGGGGTACCCATTTCCAAGATGTGTGTGAGCAGCTAGGCTACGATTGCTCTTAGGTGGCTTAGCTGGGATTTAAACCCAGGACAGTAAAACACGTCTGGTTTCCATGTCTGTGCTCTTAGCAGCAGCTTTCGTGGGCCAGGGAATGCCTTCTAGAGTAAAAGACCCTCAGAACTCCTGTCAGCTCTTACTTGCCCCCCCTAGCAAAAGCCCCTCCACACTTTCTCCTGCCCTCTCCCCAAGTAGACATGCCCACAATGAGCTACTGACCAAAACAGCCTATCTGGAGGGCTTGGCTGCTGGCTAGCTTTCCAACCCAGGAGTCCTGTCACTTCCAGGCTGCCTTCTAGAGTGTGCTGTTGCTCACAGAGGCAGTCCCCTTGGAAATACCGTTGAATTCCATGCCCTGCCCAAGGCACTCCCAGCACAACCTCCGAGGGCTTCTGGTTTCTGTCCCCTCGGTGGGGACAGATCTGGCCGCTGTTGCTTCTGTGTTCTCTGTTCCCCCACCTGACCAGGCAGGGCATTCACCTCCTGGCCATGGCACTGCAGTGAACCCACAGTCCCTGTATCCCACCAGCTTCTTCATAAATGGCCTCACTGCCTCTCCCGGGCAGGCTGAGCCCTGTGATTGCCTTTGTACCTGTCACCTGGAAGGGCTCAACATAGGTAAGAGCCCCAGTGCCACCCCGGAGAGGTGGGGGTGGGGGACAGCCCTGGATTCCTTCTTTGGCACCATCAGGCCTGGGTTCCCAGACCTTGGACTGTCACAGCCAGGTGGGGCGGCTCCCTTTTTGCCGACAAGCCACTGGGTCAGAGCCAGGCATTCCCAGCTGAGCATACTGCTGAGTGGGGCTCCAGGACCAACAGATGGGACAGTTCTTATCCTGTGGGCTCCTGAAGGCCGGCTGGCCAGCCTGGTTGACTCAGCACAGTGGGATCCCACTATTCCCTCCCTGCTTTCCTAGGCTAGCCCTGTGGGGAAGCAGCCTTTACACTCAGACATTCAGAGGAAGTGAGAATCCGTAGAGTAAGAAGATCCCCATGATCTTTTTAATTTTATTGAAGCAAAGCTGGAGATGACTTGGTGGATAGACCTCCCTTCCTCCGTTTACTCGGGACAGGCTGGGGAGCCCCTGGCTCTTACGTCTGTAAAAAGAGGACGACCACCCGGGGGCGATGTTGGCTACAGTGGCACGGTGCCAGGCTTGTGGTACTGGGCTACAAAGCTAACATGCCAGGTTTAGCACGAACGGCTGTGCCCTGTTCTGAGCAGCACTGTGAGGGTAACTGTTCAGAGATGAGCGTGAAGCACTAGAGCTGGAGGGGGGCTGGGGATGGCAAGATGGGCAGGGTGGCCAGCTGAGCTTGGTACCCACACAGCCACCAGCCTGGCTGGAGCAAGGGGAGCCCAGGAAAACCCTGCCTGACCAGGGACTGTGGTGTGCAGAAGAGAGGCAGCCAGTTTGTATATAATATTTATTTGCATTGTCTATAGAATAGTTATTTACAGATAGAAACGGACCCACAGCAAAACTGCTGTAAAGCCATTCAGACCCTCTTGATGGCCGCTTCTCAGAACGTCCACGGTTGAGCAGCAGGGCTGAGCCTGGCTGTGGAGTGGGCCAGCTGAGTACCTGGGTGTCCGCCAAGGGAAATAGCTGGGGATTATGGCTTCAGCGTTCTCCCAGAGCACATTCCTGAGTGCTGACAAGGCGGAGCCCTCACCTCCCCCAGTCTACCCTCAGCTGCAATGGGACAGGGAAAAGGGCCTGGGCAGGGAGGGGCAGCCACAGCCCACTCCTCCTGCCCCCGGGGTATCTCTACCTGCACCCTGGCCTGGCACCAGCGTCCCTGAGCTGAACCAGGAGGCCTGTGTGGCCCAGGGCTGCCGTTTGGCAGCTGGCAGTGGTGAAAGCTGCCGGCGCTGCCAGGGAGCACTTACTGGGGGAACAGGAGCTGGCCCAGGGCTGGCAGCCACGAGAAAAAGGTCTTGGAAAGCATCTCCCAGCTCCATCCCAGGCTGGGGAGGACCGTCAGTGCTGAGTGGGGCGAGGGGCTACACGAGCACCTGCCTCTCCTTTCTTTGGCCTTAGAACTGACAAAGGAAGGGCCAGGACAAGGGACACAGCAGAGAGAAGGCTTCCCAGCCTCAGCCCTCAGCCTGCCAGGGCTCGGAGCCTGAGTAGAAGGCCGGGAACCCCAAGGCTCCAGAGGGAGACAGCTTTGGGCTCCCCGAAGCCCTGGGCTCCTGGGGCTATTCTCACTCCCCCTATGGTCTTTCTTGGCCGAGAGAGGCCTCCACCTGGGACCAGGGCTGCTATTCCTCACTGCTCACTGCAGGAAGTGCGGGATGACGGGGGTAAGAAGACCACAGCGCGGCTGGGGGCAGGCGCCGGGATCAGGCCCCGGGCCCAGGCCCCAGGCCCAGCGCGCTATCACAGTGTCGGTCTCACACATATCTCTGGTCATGGTCACACACACGCACGCACGCACACCACCCTCTCATCTGGTCACAGGTGCGCTCTCAGGCACTCGCCCTCTGCCTCACACATGGTCACAGAGTGAATCCGAGTCTCTTATTGCTGTGTGTGGGGGTGGCAGGGACGGTCACTCCACAAAAAGTGAGAAGAGCACCATCACCACGATGCCCGTGCACAGCAGCAGCACTTGCTGCAGGGAGCGCCTGCGGGGAAAGGGGCCAGGCTCAGGCTGGGGCTGAGGATGGGCCGCAGCCCAGATGCCCCCCACCTCACCCCCGGTCCCGAGCTCCCAGGGGCGCCGTGAGTGATGGCGGCAAGGGGCACTCACCACGGGTCATCTTCCTCCAAGAGGTCAGGCAGCACGTTCACTAGGGCGATGTAGAGAAAGCCGCCAGAGGTGAAGGGCAGGATCCAGGCCACAGTCTCTTCTGCAGTGGGAGGAGAAGTCCTGATGGCTGGGAGCCCAGGGGAGCTGTGTGCACCACACCCACTCCCACAGGGGAGACTTGGGGCAGATCCTGGCCTGGACACTGGGATGGGGCCCCTCCGCTGACCACCACCTGCCGCCGCCACCCACCACGCCCGTACCTACTCCCTTGGGGGACTGCGTACAGATGGCGAAGCAGGCGCCCAGCAGGCCCCCCAGTGCTGTCGAGAGCTGCAGCTTGGCTGCGCTCCATCGGTCAAAGCCGGCCCGGAGCAGGATGGCAAAGTCGCCCACCTGAGGGGAGGTCCAGATGATCACTCTGGGCCCCAGGGGGTCGGGTACGGACCTGCACACCGAGCCCCCTGCACCAGCCCTGCTGCTGGGCCCCCCAGCCCGCATCCCCTAGGCTGGGACCCCATTCCCTGCCCCCCTGACCCAGGGGCCGGAGCACAGCTGAGATGGTGGCTGTAGCCTGGTGGGCTGAGCAGCTCTAGGCCTCCGAAGCTCAGCCCCCAAGGCTGCCACTCAGCGCTTCCCGGCCCAAATCCCTCTCCAAAGCCCCACGCCCACACTGCTGCCATGGAAACCCTCTGGCACACACCTCATGGGGGATCTCGTGCAGAAGGATGGCCATGGTGGTCAGGAGCCCAATCTGCAGGGAAGGGAGTCTGTGGGGTTCTGGGCCGAGGGCCAGGCACCCACTTGTCCACTCAGTCTACAAATATTTACTCTGCTGGGTGCTCTGGCTGGATACCGTTCAGCTACTAGAAACACAGCAGACATGGAACCTGTCTTCACAGAGCTAACAGTCTGGAGGGGGGAGGCGAGGACTGAATGAACACACAAAGAACCACAAGATTACACAGTACCAGGTGCTGTGGGGGAAGAGATGGACCACATGGCATGGGAACAAGTGACAGGGGCCTCATTTAGATGAGGGGTTAGCAGAGGCCTCTCTGAGGAAGTGCATGTCAGTGGAGGCCTGAAGGAGAAGGAGCCAGGATTTCAAAGACTGGGAGGAGGAACATTCCAGGTGGATGGAATAGTGTGAGGTGGAGGTCAGGAGAGGGGAAAGAGCAAGACCAGCTCAGGAGGAGGCAGAGAGGGCAGAGAGAAGAAGTGGGTGAGAAGCATCTAGAAGCAGGCAGGGCCCAAGCCTAGCAGCTTGGCAGAGGTATGTAATCCCAACAAGGAGCGTTTGCAACAAGAACAGCCCAGTGGCTCGGACAGAAGACAGCCACGTGCAGCCCTCAGGGCCTGGATGAGGGTGTTGGTGATGGAGTGGGAAGTACACAGACTGGAGACCTGTTTCGGAGGCTGAGTCAACTGGTTAACACAGGCACCATCATTCCCACGAGAAATGCATGGGGCCCACCTCTCCCTACTCCCACTCACCTTCTTGCTCACAAGGAAGCTGGCAGCTACAGCCAGCCCATGAGTGAAGTTGTCTATGGTGTTGGCCAGCAGGTTGAGATAGCCACTGACCTGCGCAAGGGAAGAGGAAGCCAGGCTGACCCAGGCGGGCAGAGTTCAGCTGGGCCTGCCAGTTGGGGGGTGGCGAACCACTGCAGGAGGAAAGGGCCCGGAGTGGGCCACTCACTTTGATGGTCCGGACCACGGCACTCACGCCGGGCTCTGCAGCCGGCTGGGCCAGAGAGTGGCCTCCACTGAGCACGGCAGCAGCAGCGGGGTCTTTGCTGGGGGCCTAGGGCCAGGAGAAGGAGGGAGAGGGGACATTAGATGTTCCCCCACTCAGCCAGGGTAGATGCAGGAAGGGAGTGAGAGATGGAGAGAAAGAGGCAGGGAACAGTACTTCGGCCTGGCTAGACTTCTCTCCTGCCCAGTCAGCTGTGTGCCCCGACTAAACTGACCACCTTCCATGCTGCTGTCGCTCCCAGTTTATGAGAACAAGCCACAGCAGGGGCCAACGTCATCACTCCCTGGATCTTCCCAGTTGGCCCGGCCTTCCAGAGCCCCAAGGGAATGGGGAAGAGACCCTCTTTTCAGGGCTCAACTCAGAACCCGGGTCTCCAGGTTCCCACACCACCACATAACAGAGGCTGACCTGTCCAGGCCCTGGGGCTTGGGGCTCACCTGGCTGGTCCCCTCCTTCTCCTTGCTGTCCAGGAACATCTTCTCCAATGCCAGAAAGGTCAGGAAGCCAGCAATGACCCACAGTCCCAGCTGCTGTTGCTGCTGCAGGCTCTGGCCCTCACCACCTGCAGGGGGCAGCACTGACAGGCCAGGCCAAGCCAGGGCCACAGAAGGGGGGGCCATTTGGAATGGGACCTCGTCAGGGGCAGTGACAGGGGAAGTGGGACAGGACTGGCTGGTGGGGAATGTGGGCCCCAGGGACTCCTACAGGGGCCGGGGCCCTGGACCGGGGCAAGTTCCCTGCCATATGCCCAGATCCCCCCTCCCCGTCATTCTGGCGGAGCAGGCAGGGCCTAGGCCAACCTTAGGCGTGGGCACCAGCTCCCTCTGCCCTCCTGCCCCCTGACTGTGGCCTCACTCACCAGGGCTGGCACTGCATGTGTAGGCCCATGCCTCGGGCAGCAGGTGGAGAAACACATTGCCCAAAAGTCCCCCCAAGGCAAAGCTGAGCAGCTGCTTCAGGCGGCGGGCCCCAGCTACAAAAGGGAGATGTGGAGATGCGGGGCTTGCGGGCTGGCCTATCAGAGCCCCTGGGCCAGACCTCTGCCCCACCCAGCTTACTGGGCGCTGTGTTTTTCCAGCCAGACTGCAAGCTTCCAGAAGGCTGGACTTGGCCTGCAGCCCTTCCTGGATCACCCCCACCACCCCAGGCCCAGCACCAGCTGGGTGCTCAGCAGGAAATACATCACGGCCCGCTGGACGGCTGTGGAACCACTGCGGCTTCGTAGTTAAGAGACGGGGCTTGGGAGCCCGACGGGCCCCAGCCCCACAACCGACCAGCTGGTAACCCTGGGCAGGTTACTTCTGGGACTCAGTTTCTCCATCTCTAAACCCGGGATGATTGTTTTTTGATAGGGACCTTGTGGGAATTAAATGACAATACACACAGCAAGCCCTCTTTTAGGGGGAGTTTCTCTCTTCTCAGAAAGGTGGCAGAGACTGGGGGACTTTTGCAGACTTGAAGCATCAGGAGTTGGAAGTGCCTGAAGGAAGCTATCCAGAGAAATGGGCACAGAAGACAGAGGCTGCTTGGGTGGTCCAGTGGGATCCCAGGGGAAGCTGCTGCTTCCAGGCTGTGTGACCTCAGCCTGGTCAAAGAACTCCTCGGTGCCTTTGTTTCCCCATTTGTGAAATGGAGCTAACCCCCCGAGGCTGACCTCGAAGGGGCACTCTAAGAGGGGCTGAGATGATGCACAGGCCATGACGGCAGGCCCCACAAGGGCTCTCTTTACAGCTGTGGCGCCAGCCCTCAGCCTGCCGTGGGCCACAGATGTGCTCGTAACCATCTGCTAATGAACAGTTCCCCGGCCTAGCAGGCGGCAGAAACACCAGATTCCTGGAGCCCAGGGCCAGACTTGCTACGCTGCACTCCTGGGAGGGGCAGCAGGCACCTGCATTTTTAGGAGCTACCCATCTAGTCTTTAGTTTTCATTACGACGTGTCATTTGTGCCCTATCAGTGCACAGACACATCTGCAGTGCAAAAGGGGAGCCTCTGCCCTGGCCTGGGCAAACCCCCTTACCCCCCAAGTCCCCTCCCCAGAGGGGGCGCCACCAGCCTCGCATGTATTCCAGGAAGGCTGACCCACGGGCCTCGGTGGAAAGAGGCTTTTCTATACTAAGGGCGAGCGAGGCAGGGCTCTGTTCCAGCACACGGCCAGCCCCGTGCCTGCAGACCTGCCGCCCTTCCCCCAAGACCAGGCAGCCTTCTAAGTGCTCCAGCAGTAATGAGCTCCTCTCCTTTCCCCAGTAGCACCTATGAGGCAGGTACCAGAATGATCCCCATTTTTAAGGCTGGGAGCCTAAAGTGAAGTAACTTGCCCAATGCCACCAGCTGGTGAGTGGCAGAGCCAGGCACAGAACCCAAGGGGCCTGGCACCCACGTTTCCAACCACAATCTATATTGTTTCTTGGTGAATGTTTGCTGACTTTTATTCTTTGAGAATAAACAAATGCAGAAATGAAGGAACAAATGAGCCTGGTCCACCCTGGTCTCAACAAGGTGAGAAGCTGTGTGCTCTGTCCCTGCCCTCCACTCCAGAAGGCTGTGTCATGGGACGTGCAACCCCACTCTCCCGGGAAGAGCAGCCCTGTTTTCCACGCCACTGGCTGCCCCGGACACCAGAGGAGGGTCACCTACCTTCTGAGCGCAGCATTGTCCCCATCTCCAAGGGAATCACCAGCAGTGGGAAGACCCCACTGAGCCCGACCATGAGGGAGCCCAAGAGGGAGCAGATCCAGGTGTCCAGCCTCTCCCCGCTCAGCAGGGCCCCCCAGGATTCGCTTTCCTTGTTGTCCAGGCGACAGGCAGCTGCAGGTCCTCGGCTCCGGAGGGCCGGCTGGGAACCCCCAGCCCCTCCCAGGAGCTCTAGGGCAAGAGCAGTGAAGAAGAGGAGCCTTTGGCCCGCCATGCCACCGCCAGGACAGGGACATCCAGGCATGCCACGTGCTGAAAAACACAAAGGCCTCTTACATGAGCTGCCACCCTTGGCCGCACACCTGCTTAGCAAATGTGGCATCTTAACCCTCCCCCCAGACAAGCGGCCACAGCACCCACCCTTCTGCCTGCCTTGCCCAGGGCCTCTGAGGACCCCAGTGATGGGTGCACAGAGCAAAGGGGCTCTACTCTTCCACACCCCACTCCCGAGGACCACACATTTTTTTCCTCCTAAGTCTGCTCCAGACTGTGTGTCAGCGTGGCTGCCTGGAGCTAAACTTTCCCTAATGACGGGGTGAGGTGCTGGCTGGGTTCCCTTCAGCCACCGGCAGGCCCAGCCCAGTCGGGAGTCTCTAGCTGCCAGAGGAGGCTCTGCCGCCAGGATGTGCTCCAGTGAGGACACCCAGGGGACAGGGGCTGCCACTGTCTAGCCTGATGGGCAACACTGGATGGTGCAGGCGGGGAAAGCAAGCAGCGGAGCTAGGACAGAACCATCAGAGCTTCTTCCTTGGCCGTGAGCCCACTGTCTCCAGGAGACAGGACAGGAGGCAGACAGACAGACAGGAGGCAGAACTGAAGAGAAGGATCCTTCAGTCGGGAGCTGCCTCACAGATGTGCAGAGCACGGGCTTTGGAGACAGGACCCAAACTCTGCTCTGCACCTACAGCTTTTTGAGCGTTGGCAAGTCCCCGAAGCCCCTCTCTGGGCCTCAGTTTTCTAGTCTGTAGGGTGAGAAAACTGCCTCCTCACAGGCTGTGAGGACGAGAAGAGCTTGCTAAGGCAGGTGACCCGGCCTGGCAAAGGGGGAAGCGCAGGAAAGCCCTCCTTATACTGCAGGCAGCCTGGGACACCGGCGGCAGGAAGGTTCCCAGCCCTTGGATCACAGGACGGGGATGTGAGTCAACCAACAGAGAAGTTCAATCTGGAAACTCGGGCATGAGGTTTAAATGTGGTCTGCCCTGCCTCATCTGGCCATGACCTTGAGCCAGCGATGTCTCTGCCTCAGTTTCCCCATCCCCTGATGGAGGTGGAAGGGTGGAAAAGATGCCCGCGTCCAGGACCTCCCCCGGCCTTTACGGGAGACCCTGACGAACCCCGCCAGGGCTCCCCGGGGACCAAAGACAGGACTGGACCAGGCCAGACTTGGAGGCCAAGGCGATGCACGCAGAGGTGCGGGGACCGCAGTCTGGGGAGAGGGGAACAGGGCACGGAGAGTGAGAGAGGGGAGGGAAAGGAGAAAGCAAGAGAAAGTCAGAAGTGAGCGAGGCAGAGAGAGTGGGTGACGGACGCGGACGGGGAAAGCGAGGGAGCGATGGGCAGCGACGTGCGGGGCGTCGCGGGAGAAGAGGAGCCCAAGGAAGTTGAACTCAGCTCTGGGCCAGAAGGGGAGCCAGAGGCCCGGGTCTGTCCGGGGTCGGCGGGGCCGGGGGTCGGGGGGATCGGCCCGGGCGCGGGCCCCCGAGGGTCGGGCGGTCACTCACCGTGCGGCGGCGGCGGCGCTCCGGGCGGCCCCGGCCATCCAGCAGCGGCGCCGCGCCCCGCCCCGGGTCTGCCCCGCCCGACTCGGCCTCCCGGCCCCCAGCCCGGAGCCGCCCCCGGCGCGCGGCCACGTCACACGGGACCAGTCCGGAACCCGACGCGCCGCGCGCCGCGGGGTCGGAGGGGAGCGACGGTCGCAGCGCGCTTCCGCCTCTCGGCCGTGGGGGACCCGGGAGGCCGGCGCACTTCCGCCCGGCGGCCGCGGGGCGGCGGGGAGGGCCGGGCGGAAGTGGGAGCCCCAGAGGCGAGGCGCTCAGCCCCGCTGGGGAGGGCGGGGGCGGCGGCTCCGCCGGGACCGCGAGCGGCTGGGTGGCTGGGCTTGCGGGTCTGGCCGCCGCTTCCTCTCTCGGGCCGCAATTCCGCCCGCGGCCGCACGGGGGCGCGCTCGGCTGCCGGCCGGGGTCGGGTGGGTTCCTGGCTTGGGCGCTCCAGCTCTGAGTCAACCGGCCTGGCTCCTCCATGAGCAAGGGAAAGGGGAAGTGCCTGCCGCAGGGAGGGGCCTGGCCCCGGGAACCTCAGAAGAGGGAATTTTATTCTTACTCATCGAATTATTTTTATGCTTTGGTTTTTCACTGGGAACCTCAGGCCTTTGTCTCCAGGGCTTGTAACCCTTTGGGGTCCAATGCATGGTGTCTTGACACTGCCGCTTCGGAACCCCAAACCTGAGGGAGCGCTCGCTCGGGCTTTCCTCAGCAGGAGGAAGCTA
The DNA here is from genome assembly GCA_004024625.1 of Mellivora capensis. Lineage (NCBI taxonomy): Eukaryota > Metazoa > Chordata > Mammalia > Carnivora > Mustelidae > Mellivora > Mellivora capensis. The sequence goes on from PISX010000037.1 coordinate 20,413, forward strand.
GGCCTGACCCCAGACTGGGGCAGCAAACAGTAGCATTATTTACCGAGCACCACTATGTGCCATTCACTTCATTTGCACTGTCTCGCTGAATCCTTTGATCCCACTGAGAGGCGCGTACTGTTAGCCCAGGGTCACACAGTGGCACAGAGGACAGAGCCATGTTTGAATCTGGGTGTCCCTGAACCCAGAGCATGTGACAGCACCTGTCACTTTTAGTGGGTGGGGGTCTGACTTGGAGGTTCCATTTTGCATCTTTCTCTGGAAGTCAGGCAAGACTGTATAATATTCAGGATGGGGCATGTGGGGACTTGGACAGAGATTGCCTTGGGATGGGAGTCTCCAAGCCTCTGACCTTCCTGTGTCTCCCTTGGTAGCTCCCTTCAACTGTCCTGGGTTGCTCTTGCCTCCTGGGGGCTCTGAGGGCACCCTAGGCTCTCACATACTGCACCTGCTTCCCTGTTCCACTTCACACTCCAGTGTCTGCCCTTCTTAGACTGGCCCCACCCCCCCACCCCTGCCTGCTGCGCACCCAAGTCCCTCCAGGTGGGATCAGCTTTCCTCTGGAAGCCTCATGTCTGCCTCAGCACACCTGGCCCATAGGTCTGCCAGAGCGCCCTCCTGGGCCTGAAGGGTTCTGAAGTGGAAGCCCTGGGTTGGTTTCTTTGCAAAGGGAGGAAGACAATCAGGGATACTGCTCTGGGATCTCAAAGATGCTACCCCTCCAACCCTGTATGCAAATCACTCCATGGTATGCAAAGCACTTCACAATATACAAATGATTTCACAATAACACAGTCAGCATTCCTGCCTCTGGGGGCTGGGGGCTGAGGGCTGCCGGCCACCCACAAGAGGGTAGCCAAGACCCAGCCTGAAATGTCACTGGCTGTCTTCTCACTGTCCTTTCCTCTCACCTGCCCTGGAATTTCCACCGTTAGATTCCCTAATGGAGTCAAGAAAGGGGCACATCGGGGGGGCTCTAGAAGAGGACCTCGAGCAGGGAGGACCAGATAGAAAGACATGGTGGGTGGTCTGGTGTGTGGCTGTTAGGAACAGTGAATTAGATCTGCCAGGGGCTTCCAAGTCAAGATGAATGAGAAAAGAAATGTGCAGAAATTATTTATTTAACATGATCTACTATTTTAAAAAAATATTTATTTATTTGACAGAGAGTGAGAGAGCACAAGTAGGCAGAGGGGTAGACAGAGAGAGGGAGAACAGGCTCCCTGCAGAGCAGATGCAGGGCTCCATCCCAGGACCCTGAGATCATGACCTGAGCTGAAGGCAGACGCCTGACCGACTGAGCCACCCAGGTGCCCCAATCTTTATTTTTGCCCCAATTTAAATTAAATAAAATTTAAATTATTTTAAAACACTAACAAAAAGAGGGTGTCTCAGTCAGTTGAGCGTCTGACTCTTGATCTTAGCTCTGTCTTGATCTGGGTTGTGAGTTCAAGTCCCACACTGGGCTCCACATTGGGCATGAAGCCTACTTTTAAAAAAATGACAAAAGAAACAAAAGAAACCGTGTATAAGTACATGTGATTACAGGTATCAGTACATATAAGTATAAATAAGTATAAATAAAAGATATAGAAAATCATACATTGGTTGATAACATGGATTCCATGGTTAGGGGAGGAAAAAATTTATTTTTTTAAAAGATTTTATTTATTTGAGAGAGACAGAGATAGTGACAGAGAACAAGAGTGGGAAGGAGAAGGAGAAGCAGGCTCCCTGCCAAGCAGAGAGCCTGACGTGGGACTCTATCCCAGGACCCCAGGATCATGACTTTGAGCCAAAGGCAGACGCTTAACCACCTGAGCCACCCAGGCACCTGGGGCGGGAGAAAATTTTAAAGGAAAAATTTAAAACATGTATATGATCGCATTTACACAATTATGCAAATTTATATATAAATTAAATTTGTGTGTGTATAAAGTCTCATATGTGTGTGTATATATTATGGCCTCCTAGCTTTTTGGTTAAGACAATCAGATTTTGGCACCAGACTTCCTGGAGCAAATTATATGACTTCCTGGAGCATTTGGGTGGCTTCATCGGTGGAGGGTCTGAGTGGGTTTTGGCTTAGATCATGATCTCAGGGTCGTGAGATCGAGGAGAAGCCGGTCACTGCAAGACCATCACGGCCGGGCATTGCCAATGTTATGACAACCTTACCCCTCCTCTGGGAGTGCAGTGCTAGATGTGCTAGGTTGGGGGCTGATGCACATTTTCTCCGCTTCCAGAATATGGGCCTCCTTCTCAGGGCTTTCCGTGGACGAGTCTACTGGCGGGCAGCAACCTCTGTAAAAAGCCATCTGAAGCTCAGGGCCAGGATCACCTTGCCCAAGGTCACAGCTGAAATGAAGATGCTCTTACAATGGATTCAAGCTCCACCTCTCCATTCCAAATCTGCTCCTGGGGTATCCCTGACCTTAACCCTCTCTCAAGTCATTCTTCCTAGGATAGCCTTAGCTCTCCTCCAAATCCTGAGCCCTGGCCAGATGAGGCCCCAGCAACTCCATAGCAACCCCCCTTCCCCTAGCAACCCTTCCCAGGCAGCCCGTGTGCAGCCAAGCCTCACTACTTTCTGTCTGGCCTCTCTGCCTTTATAACCCCCTTTCCAACCCCTTTCCCATCCCCTGCAGGCCTGGCATGTTCTTCCCCTTCTGCCGTCTATTGATTGAAATTTAGCACGTTTACAAGCCTGCCCCTCCCTGAAGCTTTCTGAATCTGTCCAGGCTGAAGGCCCTCAGTGTGTGTGTCTTTGGGGTTCTTAGCCCTGTCTCCTGCATTCCTGCCTCCCCTGTGGGCTTCTGGAAAGAAAGACAAGTTTGACTTATTGATTTGGCTTATTGATTGATTGATTTTTAAAGAATTTATTTATTTATTTTTAAGATTTTATTTATTTATTTGACAGAGAGAGACACAGCAAGAGGGGGAACACAAGCAGGGGGTGTGGGAGAGGGAGAGGCAGGCTTCCCGCTGAGCCCAGAACCATGGGATCATGACCCCAGCCAAAGGCAGACGTTTAACAACTGAGCCACACAGGCGCCCTGAAGATTATATTTTTAAGTAATTTTTACATCCAATGTGGAATTTGAATGTACAACCCCAAGAATCAAGATTCACACGCTCCACTCATTCAGGCTCCGCTTGGCTCTTTTTCAAAACTAAGGAAAATAAAAGTTGTTATAAGGTTCTCTTTTACATTATTCAGTGAGTTTTACAATCATTTTCATTTAGGACCTGCATAATTGTTAATATTTGCTTTAAAGTATCTTATATTTTTGCAGCTATTTTGAATAGGATAATTCGCATTACATTCTGGATGATTTATTGATAGCCCACTGGAAGGCAAATTATTTTTACGTATTGCTTTGATACCTGGTAAACCAACTAAAGTCTTTTTTCTACTGGTTCTCAGACTTACTCTTAAGTCTTTTGTCATCTCCTAATAACAAAAGTATTAGAAGGAAGGAACCAACATTGCTATTTGTAGAGATATGGTTTGGCTGGGTTTTGAACTTCACAGGAAGGACAAGTATTTGTTTTCTGGGACTGACTTTTTCACTCAAGCCAATGAATCAAGTAAGATTCATTCATGTTATTATGTGAAATTGGTTCACTTGCTTGCTGAACTGCTGAACCATGTGCCGCTGTGTGGATGGATCCACTGTAATTTATTTGCCCACCCTCTTGTTGGTGGACTTTTGGGTTACTTTGAGACTTTTGCTATAGGGAAAAATGAAACAAGATGAAACTAGAGAGGGAGACAAAACCATAAGAGACTTTTAATCTCAGTAAACAAACTGAGGATTGCTGGGGGGAGGTGGCTTGGGGATGGACACTGGGGAGGGTATGTGCTAGGTGAGCCCTGTGAATTGTGTAAGACTGATGAATCACAGATATGTACCCCTGAAACAAATAATATATTATGTGTCAATTTAAAAAAAAAAAAGGCAGCTTTGAACGTTCTTGCCCAGGGTTTCTTGGAGCACCTGCCAAGGTCTCTCTTTTATGCCTGGGGGGTGGGGTATGGATCTGCTGGGCCTCCGCTTTATAAGATAAGGCCAGATTGTTCTCTCTAGTGGTTACAAAGCCGCTGACTAGCAATACCCCCGAGACTGCGCGGCTCCACCTCCTCTCCAACACTTGGTGCTGCCGGGCTGGTTCGTTTTTTGCCCTCCCAGTGGTGTCAAAGAGCATCCCACCCTGGTCCGTCCTTTTGGTTCCTTCAACACCAACGAGCGGGAGTATCCCTCAGACGGTCACCGAACACGTGTGCTTCCTCTTCTTAAAAATGCCCGTTCATGTCTTTTAGCAATTTTTCTGCCGGATTCCTTGTTTCTCCTCCCCACCCCCCGTGGGCTTCCAAAAGTTCTTTATGTATTTGTGATGCTTGAACTTTGCCGGTCGCACGTGGCGGGCGTCTCCTCCCGTTTTTGTTCTTGTTTTTGTTTTGTGTGTTTTTTTTTTTGTGGCTGGCTTTTCACTTTCTCCAAGGTGTCTCCACTTCTCTCTTCCCTCCCACATCTGTGCCAGGGGCGCCCATGGGCGTTGCTAGTGCGCGCGCGCGTGCGTGTGGGTGGGGGGCTCGAGTCCCTCAGAACCCCGCGTAGACCCCGACCCCGCCGCTCCTCCTGCTCCCGGGGCTTTCGGGAACCCCGCTCCTCTCCCCTCGCGGCCCCCCTCCCACCTTGGGCAGGGGAGGCCGGGATGGCGGGCTGGAGCCAGGAGGCCTACCCGCGCCGGTGACCCACCCCCCCCCCGCCCCAGCGTTATTGATCACTTCCGGCTCCTCACCTGGGGGCCGGGCCCCTCTCCGCTCTGCCGGGCAGCGGCCCGCTGCAGCTCGGCGCTCCCTGGGGGCGGGCGCCGGGGGAGGGGCCCCCACCCCCCCACTGGGCGGGCGCTCCGGAGGCGGGGGCGGGGGCCCGGCTTGCGGCGGGGGGCTGGGCTGGGGGGGCGGAAGCTGCCTGAGCAGATAAGCGTCGAGGTCGGTCCTGCGGTGAGACAGTGCGGGACGCCGCCTCCTTCCCCTGCCTCCGCCGCGCCGTCCCGCATCCTCTGTTCCCCACTCCTCCCACGCCGGGCTCGCCATCCTGGGTGGAGACCCTGGGGTCGGGGTTGGGGGGAGTGCATGGAGGGAGGGGCTCCGGCCTGCGGTTCCCAGCATCCCTTTCTCAGCTGGAAAGCAGGGGTAGGAGGCTCCGCTTACTCCACTGGGCTGTTGGAGATGGAACAAGTACAGGCTGGTGAAAGCCCTATGAGAATTTGAGCCTTTCGTAAAGGATGAGTACCCTGAGCCCTTCTCATTGTCCCTGCTGTACCCGCCTAACGCCAGGCTTCATCCCTCTTGCTTAAATGGGAAAGTGGGGGTCTCGCTTAAGGTCACACAATACAGATGAAGAGGAGGATGGAACACTTTCCACTGTCCCCAGCCTGAGGACAGAGCTAGGTTTCGTAGAGCCCTAGCTCTGGGTTCTACAGAGCTATATGATGCTTATACAACTTGAGATCCTTTTTAAGAAAAAGACTACAAAGTCACAGTACAGATTTGCTGAGGCCTCTCCCAGGGCCTGGGAAAATGCCTAAACAAGAGAGAAGCTCAAGTCCGGCTTCTCCCTTTGGTTGCCCTACCAGCAGGCCCCTAGAAGGACTTACACCCCTCTACGGGAGACAGTCAGGCACCCATCATGGTTAAAGGGTAGGGTGGCCCCAAACAATATGGCCAGGGAACCGCCTGGAGGAGTCCCTGCTGCAGCTGGTCCCAGCCCCTTGTGTGCCCAGGAAGCCATCCGCAAGCCCAGCCCAAGAGCAAGGGCAGTCAGCCATTCAGGGACTGCACCACAGCTGGGCAGGGCCAGCCCGTCATGGTTGAACTTGTCACTCAGGGCCCCCTACCCTGTGGGCTGGCGGAGGCAGAGAACAACAGTTCCTAGGAGAGCAGGAAGGGGGACCTCTCTGAGGTGATGTCAATGCTTCTGACTTACAGTCACTCAGGACTGGGGTTCAAGCCCCCGCCCGGCTGTGTGACCTGGGGAAGACTTGCTCACCTCAGACTCCTCATCTGTAAAATGGGGGGAATAATAATAGTACCAGCCTGTCAGAGCCGTTACGAAGCTACCTGAGACCATGCATGAAGGGGGGCTGAGCCCTTGGCTTGTATTTATTTATCTATTTTAAAATATTTTATTTATTTATTTATTTGACAGATCACAAGTAGGCAGAGAGGCAGGCAAAGGGAGAGGGGGAACCAGGCTCCCCACTGAGCAGAGGGCCCAATGTGGGGCAAGATTCCAGGACCCTGAGATCATGACCTGAGTTGAAGGCAGGGGCTTAAACCACTGAGCCACCCAGGTGCCCCAAGCCCTTGGCTTTTAGAAACAAACTTCCCTTCTGTGAAATCTCCAAGCCAGGAGAGGCATTCTTCTCTCTGTTCTAGGGTTAAGTCCCTTACCCAGGGATGAACTCTGTCGTAGAGCTGAGATTTAAACCCACAAATATCTGGCACCAATGCCTTGCTTCTAACTACCGGGGGAACGTGGCTCCCCTGGGGCTTTCTCCCCAGGCAATTAAGCGCCCCTGCTAGGTGTGCATGTGTAGGGCAGGGAGCCACAGAGAGCATTTGGTTTGATTCAGGGAACTGCTCCCCTTTTCTGCTTCCCTAATCTCTCTGCTCTCATGGGCACCCGAGTCTGGACTTTTTCTAACCCCGACATCTGACAACCTGGCACAGGAGAAGCTCGAGATTCTGGTGATGGAGACAGGGCAGGGGGAGCTGGAGCGAGGCCATGACCATGGGGCCTGCGCAGCAGTGACCCCCCAAAAGGCTCAAAGTCTTTCTCTAAACAAAGGGCTGCTGTTCTGCCTCATGGTCTGCACAGGATTTCCACCGCGTTAGCGGACAGAACTGAGCTCTCATGCTCAGAGCTGCTCCTTTCTAGCCAGCTGACCTTCCTCCCCTGAGGCTCTGCTTTCCCATATTTGAAATGGGGGCAAGAAGACCCGCAGCTGTGAGGATTATGAGATGTTATGTGTGTAAAGCCCCTCGTGAATGCCCCAGGTGATTCAGATCCATGTGGCTGTCTGCCCGGGGGAAGTGGGGTGTTGTGTGATAGCCAGAGGTGTGTGAACAGCAGAGGGGAGTTTGGGCTTCCAAGGTCTCTCTCACGGAGGGAGTGCCTTGGGGTAGGGCTGGGAACCCCAACTCTAACACTCTCCCAGATCAGGACAGGTCAGAGCGAGGCCAGGGGCCCTGGGGTGCAGAGAAGAGCAGGGAGTGGAGGTTCTCACCCCACCTCGCGCAGGTGAAAGGGAAAGGAGGGAGGAAGTGGGTGCTTCTGGGAGGAGATGGGAGTGGCGGGCCCCTGTAGGATGCAGGCCCCACCAGCTCCCCGAGGCCCCATTCCATGACTTCCTTTGTCTTTCTTTACAGATTTTCAAGGTAGGCATTTTCCAAGTAGGGAAACTGAGTGCGGGAGGTGAGGTCACTTGGTCAGGGTCATGCACTTCTCGCTGTCCCATCTGTCTGGCTCTCTGTAGCCTGGGCTCCCAGCAGTCACGGCCGCGTTCTCATCTTATCTGCCTGACGAGGTTGTGAGTGAAGCAGCGTTATCTCAGAGGCTCAGTGGGATCCCGGGCCCTGCCGCGATCTCCACTGAGCCCTGAGCTCCAGGCTGGCAGCTGTCTAGGAGACATCATCTGGAGACTCAGGGCTGAGGCTAAGGAGAATTTGTTCCCTGGGAGAGCAGAGACCCCTGGAGTAAGGGAGTGAGCACACCGTCTTAGGAGGGCTTCAAGTGGAGGCGTCTGAGTGTCCACAATGCAGTCCAGGGACTGAGGAGCTGGAGAAGGCTCTGCTGGGTAACTGGGGGCCTGGCTCAGAGCGTCCCCCAAACTAGCTAAAATGCTCCGGAAAGTCCTTATTTTATCTTAAAAATTCATGCAGATTTGCATCCTTCTTTTCAATATGTGAGCTCCCTTCCTCCCTTTAAAAAAAGGTATTTTGGGGGTGGAAGGGAAAAAACATTTCCCCTCTCAGTCTCTGTGGTGAGTGGATGCTTCAGGAAGACATGCTGGGTGCAAACAGTGGGCCCCAGGCCCTGGGCCCCCGGGTCTGGCTGGAGAGAGTGCAGGAGCTGAGTTGAGGTCAAGGCCCTGCCTGTTCTCACAGTCTAGAGCTCGCCCCACCTCTGCTCTGCATTCCTGCCTCTTGCCTTGGCCCTCCTGTCTGTTCTCACAGACACCTGTCCAGCCAAGCCCAGCTGTCCACTAGGAATTCCCTTCATCTCCTTGATCCCTTTGTCCTGTCCAGAGGGGCACCAGCCATCTTCAGCCCTCTCTGCTGGGCAGCCTGACCATTCTCTCTCCAAACCAGCCCACGCCCCAAGGATGTCTGTGTCCCTGAGAAGGAAACTGAGGCCCCAACCCTAGAGGTACCCGGGGGTGCACAGCAACAAGTGTTGCCAGGTGCCCAGGAGGTCTCTGGGCAGGTGGGGTCCCTAGGCCCGAGGAGCAAGTACCAGATCTGGGCCCTGGCCAGGGAGGCAGGAGGGAGGAGGGAAGGCCGTGGGGAGCCAGGGGCGGCTGCCCGGCAGGTCCCTGTGCCCAGGGTAGGGAAGTTTCTTATTTCTCCTGCTCTGACTTCCCCCTTTGATTTATTATAGCCATGAAATGCTCTGCTCTCTTCTCTTTTCCTTGCTGTCCCCGGGGCTAGAGGAGCACAGGCCTCCCCAGGCACGGGGCCTCAGCGTTGCTGCACTCCCATCTCCTTCCAAGGCTTGAGGCCAGGTGGCCAGAACTGGGAGGTGAGTCCGGGCAGACTGAACGGGAAGAGGAAAGGCCCAGGTCTCCTAAGGGCTAGCCTGGGGAGGACCCCAGGGGCCAGCAAGGTCGTGGTTGGGAGGGGCTGGGGCTGGGCAGAGGGTGTGGCAGGTGTGGACTTGACAGCAGATGGCTCCCCGGGGCGGGGGTGGGGGGGGGCTGGGTGGTGGTGGTGGCGGGATCTGCCTCAGCGAGGCTTGGGGATCAGGCCCTGTCAGGGTCTGAAGGCCAGGCCCGGAGTCCTCCAGCACCAGCCTCCAGGTCAGATGAATGGCTTCCCTATGACCCCTTACCCCGTATTCTGATTTAACGATGGCCAAAGCAGGCCTAGCATAGGCCAGCCTGGGACTAGGCTGAGAATCCAGAGTAAGGCACGAGGCGTGAACCTTAGGAGACCGCGGGCTCCTCGAGGCCACAGCTGGACATTCACCCTGTGGCCTAGCCCAGGCAAGTGAGGGCTGGAGTCTTTCTGTCCGGTTCTTCAGGAGGCCTGGCGGCCAGAGCATTTCTGCCCGCCACTGTGTGGTGCCTGTGGTAATGGGGCTGTTGGCGTTTTGCAATGGGCCGGGGGTGGGGAGGCTGCGCACACACGCTTCCTGTGGTGACTGGGCGCTTCCTGTTTTCTCAGGCGCCGGACTTGCTACTGCCGATGTGGAAACAGGGCAGCTGCGGCCCCGGGCGGCTCTGGGCCGGGCACCCCGACCCTGCCCAGAGGGGCCTAAACAGGCCTCCATCCTGGGGCCCAGACCTGGGGGGTGGATGGCCCAAGGTGCCCCCACACCAGGTCCCCATCCTTCTCATCCCCAACAGCATTGACCAAGTGGAAGGGTCTGGCCAGGGCCATCACGAAAGGCGAAGCTGGGGCCAGGAGGTCAGAGGTCCGGGGGTCAGAGCTCTAGGCCGGGAGTCAGGGTGCGTAGTTTTGGTCTCAGCTCTGTCCTTTGCTCACAGAGTGCCTTTGGCCATCCCTGACCCACACCAGGCGTTAGCTTCCTCTTTTGTGTAGTGATTGTGGCACCCCCGATCTAAAATCTGTCACCCATTTCTGCTCCAATTCTGACATGACCCTTGAATTTTATATTTCAGGAGCCTCTGCTTTGGAGACAGGAGAGCACTGAGGCTGGGAGCTCCAGAGCAGGGCTTGACATAGGCCCTGACAGAGAGGGGTCTTGGAGAGACTCGGGGGAAGGAAAGGGCATGCCAGGCAGGGGGCCAGACTGGAACAAGGCTTGGAGGTGGGAAGGCCGGGAACAACTTTGGGAGACAGGGTGTTGATGGGACAGAGAGCAGTAGGTGACAGGGTTGATCGGGAGGATTCAAAGGTGTCTGTTGTGGGGGAGATTTTAGGAACCTCTTTTTTCAGCAAACCTTGGGAAGGGGACTGATGCCCCACCCCCCCCACGTTCTTACTCAGAAGAAAGATAAGTGGTCTTTCGGAGGGTGGGGGCAGGGCCAGGTCTTCCTGCCCAAGAAGGAGATAGGTACCCATGTGGGGGGACATGGGAGCCTCAGGAGGGCCCCACATCTTTCCTCCTCTGTCAGCTGCCACCATGAAGGCCAGGCCTTGGGAGCTGGCATTGCCCTCTTCCCGAATGTGTCTTGTTTTGTTTTTGAGCCCAGCTATTGCAAGAAGGGGTGGGGAGATGACTCTGCTTCTTGTTGAGTTTGCTGACAGCGCCCGACTTCTGGGGGAAGAGTTGCTTTGCAGGCCAAGGGAAGAGTTTTGCTTGGAGGCCAAGACTTGAGTCCCCAGGGAACTGACCAGTCCACTAACTGAATCCCAGCATCCTCTTGGTCTAGGAGGTTCTGAGACACCCACCTTGTGTGTAGAACCCCTAAACCTCAAGGCTTGGGCAGCACAGAAAGGACAAGGACTGGTTCCAGGCAGCAAGGTCTTGGGGATCGCAAGACCCTGTGGCCCAGCTGGAGGGGCCTTCAGGCCAGCCTAGCCCCCACTGTTCTGTCCCCTGCCTTGGTGGCCTGGGCCAGCCCAAGTGCTGAGTTGGCGGCTCAGCAGCTGCTTCTGCCCACGGAGGCCCAGTTATAAATAAGCCCCGTGTGGCCAAGTCATCAAGTTCTGTCCCAGCTGCATTACCTCAGTGACCACAGGTTGGGGCTGCCCAGTGCTGGGCCCACCAAACCTGCCCACCCAGGCCAAAAGCCAGGCCGGCCGCCCTGCCTCCTGGGGTCCTCAAATCCAGGGTCTGAGCATCGGCAGCTACTCGGACCTGGGCCTCTCGGACTCAGGCCACAGCAGGGGCAGGGCCCATCCCGCCTGCATGGGGCCAGCAGCTATTTACAAACCGAAACCGGGAGAAGTGAAGTGGTGGCGACGTGGCTCCAGGCCCCCAGCCCCCACCCCCACTCCATCCCCGGCAGTCCCATCCCCCTCTCCCCATGGCTTCCTCTTTCCTTCTCCACACAACTCCCCTGTCTCCTGAGCTCTGTGTCGACAACCTGAAAACACCTCTTGGTGATCCCCAGCCCCACGGTCACTGGCCAGAGGGTCCCCTTCTCCTCTTCACCCCCCAGGACCCCTGAGGTCTGGAGTCCTGGGAGCAGCCCCTCTGCCGGCACCTACCTCACCCAGGCTGCGCCAGGCGCATTCCCACACTTCTCAGTTCCCCTTGCGCTTGGAAAAGCTCCAATGACCGCCACCATGCTGGCCGGCTGTCCTCCTGAGGATGGCTTCTCTGGGTGCCCTTACCCTCCACAGGATCCAGGGAGTCTGGGCACCTCAGGGACACTCTGGGCACCTGGGGATCTAGCGGGCATCCTTCTGGACAAGGGGACCCAGCAGCGACTCTCCTTGTGCTGAGTTTCCCGCTGCTCTCTGGGCTGGTGGGGGCACAGGCCCTCATGCGGTGCAGAACAGACTGGACTGGGCCTGAGGCCACAGCACAGCCTGCTTAGGAACCGGAGGGCCCTGCCGCCAGAGACTGTTCCGGGGAGAGACGACAGGCCACATAATCAACACTCATTACCCGTAACAGACAGACTCCCTCACGCTGGTGCAGAGCTTCACAGTTTACACCAGCTCGTTCCTTCTGGCCCCAGAAACGAGCCTGTTCCACTCTGCCTCCACCATTAAGTGGAAAGCGAGGCTCAGAGGGGAAGCCACGGGTGCAAGGCGACACAGCTAGAACATGTCTGGATTCAGATTCAAGAGCAAGCCCCTTGTCTCCCTGCCTGCCTCTTGCAACCTCTCCTACCCCAGTCTCCCTGGTGGCAGGACAGACAGCTCCCAGCGCTGTGACAAGGCAGGAGTAGGGCCGGCCTGGTGCTTGAGAGAGGAGCAGGCTCTGGACCGGCACGGTTGTCAGACGGCCACCCGTGGCCGGGTTCTCTGTGCTCAAGGCTCCTGCCCGGCTCTGAGGGAAGAGCCTGTCCTGTTTCTTCTCGCCCACCAAGTCCCTGGTGAAGCAAAAGTCCTGCCCCGACCCCAGATCAGTCAGAGCCAGCTGGCTGAATGCGTTTCTAACCTCTCTGAGTGTCAGAGTCCTCTTCTGTGGAACTGTCATTTCACAAACACCGAGCACCCACTCGGTGCCCACTCTGAGCTGGGGGACAAGCTGTCTCTAAAGCTAGGACGTGGCCCCTTGGCCACCGCCCTGTGGAGAAGGCAGCTGAGTTACAGAATTTGGAGAGCTCCCAGAAGGAAACTGGGGCCTTGGGACATGAAAAGGGAGAGATGTTGCTTCCTGGGATGGGGAGGGGTATCACTTGGGATGGGCCCTGAAGGACAGGAAAGAGTTCCCTAGAAAAAGCATGGAGGACAGACTCTCATGCTGAGTCACACCCCTATGCTTTGGTGCCAACAGTTCCCACGGCCTGAGTGCCCTTGCTTCCTCTGGGCTTGGTGAACTCCTACCCATCCCTCAGGGCCCATGGGCACTCCATAGAATGGCCAGGCTTGGCCTGGTCTGGAGGCTCCTTGCCACCCTTTTTCCACCCAGGCCCTAAGCAGAGCCTGAAGCTAGGCGTCTTTGGTCACAACACCCTCGCCAGCCCCACCCGGCCAGGCGTCTGCTCCCGGGCTCCAGCCCCCGCCGTCCCCTACTCCGAAAAGCACCATTTCCCTTTTCTGGGTGACCACACGCCATGCACAGGGAATTTCCATCGCAGCCTGCGGAGCCTCTGATTCACTCAGGCCCCTCATGCAGTTAACTCCTTCCAGGCCCCATGCCTCCGGCTCTGTACCCTGGGTTGCCCACACCCCCACCTGAGACCTCTAGACATCCTCAAACCAGCCTTGGGTCTCACAGCTCTGAAGTCCAAGTTGCCCCCCACCACTACTCCCCCCAGGGGCCTCCCGTCATATGCATAGAGACCCCTTCCCAAGGACTCATGGCATATACACTGGGTAGCTTTGGGCTGAGAGCGCGGGCTTTGGGGTGAGACAAGCCTGGGTCCAATCTGGAGTCTGGCCCTCTCTGCCCTGTGACCTGGAAGAGTGTCCACTCTGAGCCCCATTACTCATCTGTGAAATGGAGATCGTCCCCGTCCTATAGCCTTGCTGTCAAGATCCAGTGTGTTGGGCCCACGATGGCTGCTGTATAATTATTACCTTTCCTTTTTCTTTTCAAAAGGCCCCCTCCCCCTATCACAGGGTCCCTGCTCCAGACCTGGGACGCTTTTCTGTCTGGCTTTCTCTTCCCAGGAGCTGGTTGCTCTCACAGGGAGGGTGAGAGCCAAGTGTCTTGGGGCAGAGGAGGGAGGGGCACGGCTATCTTGGGGCTTGGCCCCATCAGCTTCCTTGCTCCCCAGAGCTCCACATTTCTGTTTTCTCAAGGAGGCTGTGGAGAGGAGCTCTGCTGGGATCCCGAGCCCTCAGGGACAGGGCTGAGCCTTCCTCCCCATGGAGGGACACCAGGCATGCACATCGCCCATGAACATCATACTTTCTATCTGAATTCTCACACCCCTGTGAGGTGTGGCCAATTATTGTCCCCATTTTACAGGTGGGGACACTGAGACCCTGAGAAGTGACTTGCCCTCAGCCACACAGAGAATGAAGGGCAGGGACAGGATTTCTATGAAGGTCTCCTAAGTGTGTGTGGAGGCCAGTGAGGGGAATGGGAGCTGAATGAACCCTTCTGTGTGTCAGGTAAAGACTGACACAAATTCTCTCTTTCAGTGCTTTGGCCAGTTCTGGGAGGTGGGTCCTGTTGCTCCCTCTATAGAACTGAGCTGTCTGAGCTTCCCTGTGGGGAAGGAACTTGCGCAGAGGCCGCAGAGCCAACCCTGAGGAAGGATCCGGGGGTACCTAGATAGAAGAGGACGGTGGAAGGGGCTCCGCTGAGGAGGGGGCCTGCGCCTGGAGGGGAAGCCGTCCCGTCCTCAGTGAGCGAGCAGGGCAGGGGTGGGGGGTGGCTGCCCGTGGTGAACAGAAGGAAGTTGCTGTGGGTGGCGGTGGGTTTGAGGTGCCGGAGGCTGAGTGATGTGGCCAGGAGGTGAGCTCCCGGTCTACAGCCCTGGTCAGCAGGGGTGAGGAGAGGTGGCCGAGATTCAGGCCTCGGAGGAGGTTGGGCTACTCTGGAGAGCTGTGCCTCTTGGCTGCTGGGGCTGGGGAGCTGGCCCAGTGGGGGGGCTGGCGCAGGGTAAGAGGAGAGACTGGCGGGGGTGGAGATGCGGGTGGGGAGAAATGGAGGTAAACGGGAAGGGTGTGTCTGGGGGGGCACATGAGACACTGAGGGGGAGGAGAGCCCATGAGAGACCGAGGCCTTAGGGTGTGGAAGGGGTGGGCCTGTGAGCAAGGTCTGGAAGATTGAGAAAGAGGTTCTGGGAATGTTGAGTAGTGTCTTCTGGCTGGAGGTTGGGGGTGGGGCTGGTCCACGTGGGTGGGGGAGGGTGGAAAATCAGGCAGACCCTGGGTGCTAGGGGCTCCCGCAAAGGCCTCAGAGCTTTGTCCTGCAGCCTGTGGACAAGTGAGAACTAAGGACGATTTTTAGGTAGGGAAATACCCAGGGGAGAAACTTGAGGTAGGGACAGTGGCCCCGCGGCCACTGCAGTCACCTCCCACCCACTCACCAGCTGTGTGTCTTGGATGCACCCCCCCAGCCACCTGAGCCTCGTTTCCCTGGTCTCTACAGCAGCCCCGGGAAGAAATGCCTGCCTCATAGGACCAAGTGAGCGTGGGCTGAGTGAATGCCAGGAGACCCCAGGGGCTCAACACAGCCTGGCTCTTTCCCCTCTGTGGGGGCCCACGAGCACCTCCTGAGCGCCTGCTGTGGGTAGGGGCTGGGGTCTCGGGCAGACCTGGGGGGAGGCCTCGCCTGTGCCACAGATGGGCTGAGCCAGGACGTCCGGGGCAAGGGCCACTTCTGAGCCTCACTGTCCTCATCCGCACCCCAGGGAAGATAATGGCACCAGCTTCAGATGCGAATGAGGGAGAAGGTATCCTGCCTGCTGTGTCCCCGGGTCTCACTCAGTCCAAATGGACCGTCCACAGGGTTTTCCTCTCGGGCCCCACCTGCCCCGGCCTCTCCCCTCCCCTCCCACCAGCGCCCTGCTGTTCCGGCTCACACTGCCCAGCCTGGGGTCCCCGCCTGGAGCTCTTCTCCCAGGTGACTGCTTAGCTTGCTCCCTCGCTCGCTTCCAGAGTTTGTTCAAATAGCCCCTTGTCTGCGAGGCCTGGCCTGCCCACCCTGCTCCTCAGCCGCCGGTCACTCTTCCTGGAGCGCTCGCCCCCGCCAACCTGCAGGGAACCGCTCCCTAGTACGCGCTCGTCCCTGTCTTTCCTGCTGGAGAACAGGCCTGTGAGGCCAGGGGTCTTGCCCGAGGTCCTCGTGCACTGAAGAGCCGGCCCAGTGCTCTGCCCAGAGCTGGGGAGCTCGGAACAGCCCAAGCAACGCAGGCTGCGGCCCAAGGAGCCTCTCCCAGTGTCTCAACTGTGAGAGGAAGTTGCAAGACGGCCATTTCTGTACACGGGCTCAGCTCTTTTCGGTCAACTTTCCCAGCTCTGGGTCTGAGGCCCGAGTTTTCCCACACCTCCGTCACTCCCCGTGAGGGGCCGGATGCTGGGAAAGTGGGGATGGGGTGGGGGTATGTGTGTGCCAGTCCCTTCTTTTCGAGTTCTCTGGGGTGGAGGTTAAGGGGTCTGCGAGGTCAGGGGTCATGTCCGCCTCTGTGGACTCAGCTTCGTGGACTCAGCCCCCACGCTTCCTGTTGCCTGCTCACCCTGAGATTGCACTAGCACCATGCCTACCCCCTCGGCAGCCCGCCCAGCCCAGTGAGGCCACAGGCCTGCCCGGCCGTCCACTGCCCAGGCCTGCCCAGCCTCCCTGTCCCTCCACAGAGCTGCCCACTCGTCCAGTGGCGTGGGGGACAGCAGTGTCGTATGCTGCTGGTGGGAGGAGGGTAGGTGGGTACAATTTGGATTAGGGCGATACAAAAATATGTCTATCTCAAGACTTAAAATACAGTACTACTGAAACTAATATAAGAGTATGTGTTGGTTATAACTCAGTAAAAAAAAAATGACATCTCCTCTGACATCAAAAGAAGAGAGTCAGAAATTCTGTGCACCTATGCTGTAAAATCCAAATAAATTGTCTGGTCTTTTTCCCAATGAGCTAAGATATGAGAGAGACGTCATTTTCAACATTACTTATAATTTAAGGGTTTTTAAGCCACTTTTTTTTTAAAGACTTTTATTTATTTGACAGAGAGAGAGAGATCACAAGTAGACAGGGAGGCAGGCAGAGGGGGCGGGGGAGCAGGCTCCCCGCTGAGCAGAGAGCCCGATGCGGGGCTTGATCCGAGGACCCTGAGATCATGACCTGAGCCGAAGGCAGAGGCTTAACCCACTGAGCCACCCAGGTGCCCCAATTTAAGGGCTTTTAATGTCAATTTTAGGTAATTACTCTTTAAATTTTTTTTTAAGGATTTTTGTTTGTTTATTTGACAGAGAGAGCAGGGGGAGAGGGAGAAGCAGGCTCCCCGCTGAGCAGGTTTAGGGTTAGGGTTTGGGGAACCCAATGCCAGGCTCGATGCAGGGCTTGATCCCAGGACCCTGGGATCATGACCTGAGCTGAAGGCAGACACTTAACTGACTGAGCCACCCAGGCGTCCCAATTTTCGGTTATTTTTGACACTATTTATCAGTATCTGTAGGGGAGTCACAAGGGTTTTTGACTCAGTGTATATTTAGTTGTGGTGACTTTCTTTCCAGAACCAATCTTTTTTCATTATTTATTTATTTTTAAAGATTTTATTCATGTATTTGTCAGAGAGAGAGAGAGCACAAACAGGGGAAGTGGCAGGTAGAGGGAGAAGCAGGCTCCCCGCTGAGCAGGGTGCACGGTGATGGACCAATCCCAGTGGGATCATGACCTGAGCCAAAGGCGGACGCTTAACCGACTGAGCCATCCAGGTCTCCCCCAATCTTTAATTAGATGACTTTTTTCTTTAAAGATTCTATCTATTTATTTGAGAGAGAGATACAGAACAAGGAGAAAGAGGGGCAGAGAGAGAGAGGGAGAAACAGACTTCCCACTGAGTTCAGAGCCCAACACGGGGCTCTCTCCCAGGATCCCCAGTCATGACCCAAGCCGAAGTTGGACACTTAACCAGCGGAACCACCAGGCGTCCTTCTGGTACTAATCTCTTAACCGTCAAAATTAACCTTGAAAAATTAAGTACAGAAAAAAAAGAATTTATAGCATTTTAACTTCCCATCAAACACTTACTTCCACAGGAGTAGGTCTGTCTCCCACATTGTTTTCATTTAAGGCAGAAAAGTGTGTTTTGGGGACACCTGGGTGGCTCAGTTGGTTAAGCAGCTGCCTTCGGCTCAGGTCATGATCCCGGCGTCCTGGGATCAAGTCCCACATCGGGCTCCTTGCTCGGCAGGGAGCCTGCTTCTCCCTCTGCCTCTTCCTGCCACTCTGCCTGTGCTCACTCTGTCTGACAAATAAATAAATAAAATCTTTAAAAAAAAAAAAAAGAAAAAAAGAAAAGTGTGTTTTGTTATTCACTGTCAAAGGGTGCTTTTTTAGAGACAAGTGAACATAAAAGCATGAGAAGAGACATCCCGAGCCAGCATTACAAATCCATTCTGCCCAGGAGATGTGTAACTCAAACCTTCCCTATATTCCCCTCTAGCTTCCCTAAAAAAAAGTAAATAAATAAAAATACTGCCTTTGACCCGGCATTTCAACTTTTGGTGAATTTATCCTAGACAAACGCTTGCATTTGTGTGAGCTAGCCAATGTTATTGATTCTACTATGATTTGTAACAGGAGAAGACTGGAAACTACCTGAATGTCCATCCCTGAGACTGTAAATCAATTTTTAGATAATGGCATACAATACAGCAGTGGAAACGGACCACAGCTACCTACACGTAACAACCAGACGGTGGGAAGAAGGAGTAGGACCCCAAAGAATATTTACACCATGATTCTTTTTTTATGAGATTAAAATCTGTTACAAAAAAACTAAACCCTAGAGATGTTTACCTAAGTGGTAAAACTATAAGGAAAATCGAGGAAATAATGACTGAAAAAGTTAAGGGTAGTGTTATCTCTAGAGAGAGGGAGAGATGTGTAAGGGGACATTTGGGGAATGCTTCTGGGGTGCTGGATATGTTTTATTTCTTGACCTGAATGGTGACTATGGAAGTTTAGCTTTTTTTTTTTTTTTTAATAGGCTCTACACCTAGTGTAGAGCCCAATGCAGGCTTGAACTCACAACCCTGAGCTGAAATCAAGAGTCAGATGCTTAACCGACGGAGCCACCCAGGCACTCCAAGGGTTAGCTTTATGATTTCTCCTTAAATTCTACAGAAATATTTCGTGCCCTCTTTTATATGAATGAGATCTCTCATGATTGATGAATATCACTATCTAGGGGCATCTGGCTGGCTCAGTGGGTAGAGCACATGACTCTTGCTCTCTAGATTGTGAGTTCAAGCCCCATGTCAGGTGTAGAGTTTACTTAAAAAAAAAATCACAGTCCATTCAAACAGTGAAATACTATACAGTCATTATAAAGAACAAGACAGCTCTCTATATCTGGGCGTGGAATGGATTTAAGGGAAAAATAAAAGCAGAGGGAAGTGCCATGTTTTTAGTATGCTACCTTCTGTGTGAAATTTTAAAAATGATGTATCTGCCTTTACTTTTGTGTCTGCTCAGACTTCTCTAGAAAAATGCACAAGAAGTAGGTAACAGGGAGGGAGCCTATGGCCCGGGAACTGGGCGGCCCTTCCTCTTTTCATGTCTTTGAATTCTGTACCATGTGCATGTATTATCTATTCAAAAATAAAATAATTCCAAAAAATGGGTTTTTTGCCTCTCATTCCCTGGAGCTCCCAAGTTTTTTTGTTTCAAATCCATTTCTTTTAAAAAAATATTTATTTATTTATTTATTTATTTGAGAGAGACAGAGACAGCAAGATGAGGGAACAGAAGCAGGCAGAGTGGGAGAGGGAGAAGCAGACTTCCCGCTAAGCAGGGAGCGAGCCTGATGGGGGGCTCGATCCCAGGACTCTGGATCATGACCCAAGCTGAAGACAGACGCTTAATGCCTGAGCCACCCAGGCGCCCTTCAAACCTATTTCTTACCGATAATGAGAGCCACAGCCCAGGCCCGAGGCACCTGGTGGACCCTCTCTGGTCCCCTTTCCTTGGCTGCAGAAGGAGGAGGCTGTCCCGGCTCCTCTCTCCCTCCCCTTTGCCCTCCCCTTCCTCCGCCAGCCTTGCTTGTTTTCTTTCTTTTATCACCTCTCTCTGCTCCCTTCCTTGACTCTTTCTCCTGCTTTGTTTTTCTTTCTCTTCCTCTCCAATCCTCCCTTCCCCTCCCAACTCTGCCCACCTTGCCTTCTCTGTGCTTGGTTTCTCAGTCTTTTTCCTTCTTCTGCTTCCCTCCCTCTCCATAAGGACCCAGTGGGCAGATGTGATACCCCAGCTCTCCACACACACGCTTGACCCTGGGCAAGTCACAGATGGTTGTCTTGGTTACGAGAGATCACAAGGGTAGAAGCACCCAGCACGGGGCTGGGCACTCAGAAAAGTATTGTCCACCCACCTCCCTACCCGCTTTAGGAACTCTTAGCCCTGGGATGGTGGATGATCGGATTATCAGACCCTTCTTGCTGCTCTGAATTGCTTAGAATCTGGGTGCTAGGATTCCAAAGGCTTTCAATAATAGTGGGTCCCTGGCGGGGGGGCAGTGAGGAATCAAGAAGAGGCCCCTGGTACATTTTGGGAGGAGGGGAAGCGGAAGGAAGGGTAGGGAGGGCTTGCTGCTCTGTGAATGGACACAGATACTGGTACTTAACGCACAGTGAGTGATAGACATTGTACCCATCTTTAGAGATGGGCGGCCCTGGATCTTTTCTGGGGCTTCGTATCCAGGCCCCTTGGGCTCAGCCAGACTTGGGATAATGGAACCTCTTTCTTCTCCTGGGGTCCCTGGAGACTCAGGCCCTGGGAACACATGGCTGGTGGGTATGCTACCTGCATCATAGTCCCTGCTCACAAGCAGCATGGGCTCCTTGTCTGCCCCCAGGCGCAATCTTTGCTTTCGTGTCTTGTCTTGTTTCTTGCCACAGGATGGGGGCTCCCTGTTCCCTTGTTTTCTTCCACCTTCTTCCCTTTGTTCAGGCTGCTTCCTCAGCCAGATGTTCCCTTTTCCTCACATGCTTTCCTACCTGTGAACCTGACCAAGTCCATCGTTCCCTAGTGCACCTAGCACCTCTCTCTTTTCCCCTCACCTCCTCAGAGACCATGCTATCTGTTTACATGCGTGTTCTCCTTGCAGGCCCGTGAATTCGGGGGGGCCCAGAACACACCTTATTCATATTTGTGCCCCCTCATCAGGCCCAGCCCATGGAAGAACTTCAGCAAAGAGTTAGTGATTAAATGAATGAATGAATAGATAAACATATAAACAAACCAAACCAAGATAGGAATGAATGAATGATTGAAGAATGAATGAATGAACGAACACAAGAAGCAGGACCTGGGTCTCATGAAGTAAACCTACCCCACCCACAGGCAGTCAGCTGGGACATGGCCTTCTTGGTGGGGAGTGGGGAACAGGGATGGAACTGATGCCAAGTCAGCCGCCTCGCCCCTGCCCTTGGGGAGGGGCATCGGGCAGGTTTCTAGGGAGTCCTAAGGGCTTATGACCTGGACCCCTTGGAGAGTCCCAAGTGCAGATGCAAAAAAAAAAAACAAAAACAAAAACAAAAAAAACAGTGAAGATGGAAGTGAAATAGATCTAATGGTGAAGCCAGACCTTGTGAATCCCTGGTCTTTGCTGCCAGTGAAGAAGCACATGGGGTCTGGGATTCCACTGATGGGAAGGAGGAGGCAGGCTAGTCTTAGTGGGGAAGGGATATAAAACAAAGGGTTAGACTACACATGGAAGGAAACCAAATGCTCAAGAAGTTCTTCCCCAGTGGAGTAGACTCACCAGAGATCAATGGATCAAAAAAATGTCTCCATTTGGGGCGCCTGGGGGGCTCAGTCAGTTGGGTGTTGACCTCAGCTCGGGTCATGGTCCTGGGATCCTGGGATGGAACCCCACATTGGGCTCCCTGCTCGGCGGGGAGCCTGCTTCTCCCTCTCCCTCTGCGTGCAGGTCCCCCTGCTTGTGTGCTTTCCCTCCCTCCCTCCCTCTCTCTCTCTCTCTCTCTCTCTGTGTGTGTCAAATAAATAAATAAAAATCTTTTTTAAAAAAGTCTCTATTCATCCCTGTCTTCCAGACTAGATCAGGAGCTCTCTGAGGGCAGGGATCTTGTCCAATACTTATCTATTTTCCCAACACTCAGCATAGAGCCTGAAGCTCAGTTATTGGCAGGATGCATAGATGGATGGATGAGTGAATGTGTGGTTGGGGTGGCTGGCTGGCTGGCTGACTGGCTGGCTGGCTGGCTGGGTGGATGGGTGAGTGGGTAGATGGATGGTTGTGTGGATGGGTGGGTAAGTGGATGGATGGGTGGGTGGATGGATGGGTGGGTGGATGGATGAGCCAATGGATGAACAGATTGAGAGCTGGATATACAGCAGATAAGCAGATGAAGATATAAAGTGATAGATCAATAACAGGTGGATGGGCTAATATATGAGCATATCAATGACTAGATGGACAAGTAGATGAACAATACATGGATGGATGAATGGGCTAACAGATAAATGGATGAAGGAATGGATGGCTAAATAAACTGATAAAGAAATGAATGTCTGGTTGGCTCGACAGGTGAAGAGATGGATGGATAAATAATGGGTAGGGAAATGAAAGGATGTACCCACAAGAAAGGTTTGTAAACCAGGAAGACTAGATTGATTCTTAGATATTGTTAGGGGGTGGGGAAACTGGGAAATCTGGGTTGGGAATAGAGCCCCTAGGGATTTGGAAGAACCGGGGTACTCGGGAAACTGGGAGGGGAGGGTGTAAGAACTCAGGACGCCCTGTGGTGGCACAGAGGCTGCTGTGAAGGAACTCCAAGGGAAGGGGGAAAGCAGCCTGTGCTGAGCCCCAGGCCGCACAGAACATACGTGTTGAGGATCCAGGTCCCAGAAGAGCCAGGCCTGGGACTCTGCTAGATCAGAGCTCTCAGCCAGCCAGGCTGAGGCCAGAAAGCAAAGGCCTGGAGAAGCCACCCCGCTTCTGACTCGAAGAAGCTACTGGCTCTGACCCCAACCAACTGACTGTTGGCCACATGGGGATCTCAAGAACAGTGGGCATCTATGGGGCTAGGGGGCCTCAGCAGGGCCGGGGGGCAGCAATGTCCTCCCTATGGTAGGGCTAGGCTTCCTCCGTCCCACTCTTTCTCTTCCACCCCAGCCTCCAAGACTGCCCCTCACAGTTCCAGCTTCCTCTGGGCAGGGGGCCTGGCCTCCATGGCCTCTCAGGCCAGCCCTCGGAGCACCACCTGCCCCAGCCGGCCTGAGACTTCCTGTATGTAGCGCAAGAGATTTATGCAAACGGGCTGGGGCGGTGATGTCACCCCAAGGGGACTATCTCCCAGTGGCAGGCCCTTCGATAAAATCAGGAACTTGCGCTGGCCCTGCAATGTCAAGGGAGGGGGCTCACCCAGGGCTCCTGTAGCTCAGGGGGCAGGCCCGAGCCCTGCGCCCGCCCTGAGTCCGTCCGGCCCCTGACGGGGCGCCCCATCCTGAGGGGCTCCGCACTGGCCCCCACCGAGGCAGGGGACCTGACCGGCTCGGAGCTCGGCTGGATGTTACAGGCGTGCAAAATGGAAGGGTTTCCCCTCGTCCCCCCTGTGAGTACCGGGACTCCTCTACTAGCCAGACCCGCGGCCCTCAGACGACCGTCCGCTGCCCACCAGGCCACCAACCAGCCAGCTGCCCTCCCAGGCTCGCTATCAGTGGGAAGTTGGTGTTTCCTCCCTGGAGCTCCTGGCCTGAGACCCAGCGAGGGGGCCATTGACTTCTTTGAGTGTGCCCCGGCGGGCTGAGGGCTGGGCCCACGGTGGGGCTGTGATCGGTGGGGCCTGAACGGTTATTTATAGATGGGGCTTGGGTGGCAGGCAGAGCTCCTGGGCAGGGTGCTGGGCTGCGGATGGTGAGGACGGTGGTGGAGCAGTGGCAGAGGAGGGGTTGGGGAGACTAGTGTGGGGGGAAACTGGTCCGTGGACGGTGAAGGCTTGAGGGCAGGAGGCAATAGGCCAGAGGTCTCAGCCCATGGCCTGGGTGCTCCTGGAGACAGAGGCTCATTTATGTCTGGGTCCCCAGTGCCTGGTCTGGGGCCTGGCACAGGGGACAGGCTTGTTGACCCAAGGGTCTGGGCCTGGGGCCGACAGGTCCCTACGGGCTGTGCGACAGCAAGAAGTGGAACGGAGCTAGGACGGCAGTTATGCTGGGGCGCTGGCCAGGGAGCTGGGAGGGGAGGTCAGGGCCAGAGTTGGGCCCATCTTGGGCTGAGCTCAAGGGCGGCAGGGTAGGAGCCAGTAGAGTAGAGACAGGAGCGAGGGCAGGGGCTGAGGGTGGGACAAGGACCAGGGCTGGACGTGAAGCAGCAGGAGTCCCAGGGGGGCCCTGGAGGGAAGGGCAGCAGGCCAGGCGATCACCGCTGCCTCTCTCTCCGTGACAGTCGCAGGCTTGGGCAGCTGCAGACCTGGGCCCCTCGAGAGGACCCCTCTCTCTTTCCCACCCCATCCCCACTCAGCAGGGTGGGGAGCCCTGGGGGAGCAGGGCCGGGTTTGGCAGGGCCTGCCCACCTGACTCAGCTTTCCTGGCCTAATGGCAGCTCCCTTCCCCCGCCCCACCCCAGCCAGGCCTCTGAGCCCCAGGAGGCACCCCAGGCCTGACATCCTGCTGTTGGAAACCGGGTGCTGGGTTCCTGGCCTTCTTGCTGGTCAGACACAGACAGCTCCAGCCAGCCGCCCCTAGACCCAGCCTTGTCCCACCCGCCTCGTCCACCACCAAGAAGGTGGGGGAGGGGGCAGGGGATGGACATGGTCCCAGGAAGAGCCAAGTCTGCTTCCAGAAAGCCACAGGCCCAGAAGCTTGGCCACACTGTCTCTGACCCTTGACCTCTCAATCCCTGAACTCCAGACACAGCTAGGCAGGGGGCACCAAACTCCTCAGGGGCTACTCCTGGGAAGGTGGGCTCCCAAGGCCCCTTGCCTCCCCACCGAAGCCCTTGAGGGCCCGAGTAACTGTTGTGCAATCCCTGGGCACACACTGCGGGGGCGGGGAGAGGCCTGATGACTGTGAAGACTGGGTGTGCTGTCCCTATGCCGGCACCAGGACAGGGAGGAGTGAGGGCTGGAGGGGGAGGGGGGAAGAGTGGTGGGGTGGGGGTGGGGAGGAAGAACAGGGGTGAGGGCAGGAGGAAAGGGAGGAAGAGAAGGGAGTATCCCAGTGGGCGTGTCAGAAGGAGGATGGAGGAAGGAGAGTGAGAGGACCAAGGCTCTGGCTGGCCCATGGCCCCCAACCCTGCCTAGTGACAACAGTAGAACCCGTGAGTGTGAGTGGCCATCGGTCGTCATGGGCCCTGAGGGTTCCTTGGGCCCGGGCACAGGCTGTGGAGACCGTGGCAGGCGGACATGTGTGTGTGCTATGAGGGTGGGCATGCATGCGATATGTGAGGGGCCTTGATGGGTGTGGGCCTGAGCCTGTGTTTAAGGTGCCTGAGAGCGAGTGTGAGAAGTGGGGTCATTCAGGGGGCCATGTGTGCCTACAGTGTGAGTGTACAACAGTGTGTGCCACGTGACCGCAGGTGTGTGGGCGCGAGTGACCTGTGGAGTGAGCGTGGGCGGGCACGTGAGTCGGAGTGCGGGTGTCAAGTGGGGAATATTTGTACACTGGGAGGTGTAGGTGTGTTGGTGTGAACATGAGAGGGTTCGTGTGTGAGACGGGGACCTGGGGGTGCAGGTGTGAGTGGGAGTGTGGCTTAAGGAGCCACTGTGAGGGGAGGGGGTGGAGGCAGCCATGCTCTCCTCTCAGCCTGGGTCCTCTTTTGACCTGTGACCTTTGGAGTCCCCGTCAGCCCCGTTCTGCAGGAGCCAAGACTCTGCTTTCCTGGGTCCTCCGTCCCTGCTGTGGCCTCTCGCAGTTTCAGGCAGAGAGAGGGCTGTAGGCCTGACGCAGTCCCTCAGTGTGGGAGGGTGGTGTGGCCCCAACATGCGGGGGGCTGCCAAGCCGGCTGGGGTCTTCCCGCCACCACCTGATCCCTGACAGCCTCCTCTCTCAGCAGCCATCGGAAGACCTGGTTCCCTATGACACGGACCTGTACCAGCGCCAAACACACGAATACTACCCCTATCTCAGCAGCGATGGAGAAAGCCACAGCGGTGAGTACTGGGCCCTCCCGCCCCCCACGCCCCCAGCCTGCGTTTACTGAGAGTCTCCGGTGTGCGCCAGGGCCTGAGGTCTGCTTCGTCCGTGTTTACCTTCTGGTCCAATCCATGTGGCTTTTCACAAACGAGGAAGCAGAGGCTCAGGGAGCGACTTGTGCAAGGTCACACAGCCGGTCAGGGGAGCCCAGTCTGTCTGCTCCAGTCCGGGGGACCTCTCCTGCTTTCCTCTCCTGCTCCCCTCACCCTGCTTCTTCTTCTCTGGTGTTGTCACCCCTTCACCCGACGTGAATTCCACATTGGTGTCACCCCTGCTCCCTGCTGTGTTCTCAAGCTCTCTCAACATTTGGGGCTGGACAATTTCTTTGTCGTGGGGCCTGCCCTGTACATTGTAGGATGTCCGGCGGCATCCCTGGCTTCTACCCATCAGATGTACCGCCAGTCACGACAGCCAAAAATGTCTCCACACATTATTTGTTACCAAATAACCCCCTGGGGGACAGAGTCACCCCTCTTTAAGAGCTGCTCACTGAGGGAAAGGCTCTGAGGGCCCCTTCATTCGGCAGGGGCTGGAGCGCCAGCTTGCAGGGGTAGGAGTGAGGATGGAGTACGAGCCAGGTGAGCCTTCGGTCCGAGTCTCACTGCCTATCCCAAAGCCCAGCTGCGATCCCGAAGCGCATTCAGGGTTGACGGGGACCAGCAGTAGGGGCCTGGGACCCGGGCAGGGCAGTCGGAGAGGCCACCCAAAGGGGGATCTTGGTATATTGATGGGGCACCCCAGAGCCAAAGGGAGAAGGCCTAGTTAGTAGGTCTTCCCTGAGGAATTCTCCAGGAGTCTGAAATCTGGGCAGGCCAGATACCGGGGTGTCTGCAGCCCTAGAGAAAGGTTTCCCACGGCGAGGCCACACCTGGGGGCCAGCCCCACCTGTCGCTTCATCCTTCAGGCACACCTGAGGGCAGTCCCAACCTCAGGGCCCTGCCCGGGGATGCCACAGGCCCCTTCCTTATTAGGAAGGACTCCCACATCTGGATGCCAAACCCTGTGAACAGCGGCACTGGGGACACACGGCTGGCAACATTTATAAAGGCCAGACCTGGGAGCCAGTCTAGGGCGTAGGTGCTGTAGGAGCCTTAAGTCCGCGTGTGGGAACACAAAGACTTGTCCCCGAATCCCGGGGCTAAGAAGGTTTTAAACATCTGCTTTTTCATCCTTCAAAGCTTATTCATGATTCGGCAAGCAATGTGTCCTCTCTGTGGAAAAGCCGGACAATTTAGAGAGAAAGTCTCCCTCATCCACCTGTCTTCCCAGCACCGCCAGCCAGGATCAGGGATGGGGTCTCCCTGACCTGGACACCAGCCCTTGGTGACCCTTGCCCCTTGCACCTAGCCGGCCAGGACCCGAGAAGGTCCCTCGGGACTTAAGGACTGGCTCCCCCTGGTGGCTCCAGGCAGCAGGACAGACAGGTCCCCGCAAACTCAGCTTGGCCTTGGGCTGCTTAGGGACGCTTTCCCCTCTGGCCTAACCTTCTCTCACTTTCACTGGGCTTAGGGGCATTTCCTTTGGGCCTGTTGCAGCCTCAGTTTCCCCTCGTGCAACATGAGGGTGTGTTCATACATCTAGAAACCAGCTAGACCGGGGACTGATGGAGTGAGTGCTTTAGGGAAACCTGCACTTTCCTGGCCCTGTGCCCAGGCAGGTCCCTTACATCTGGGCTGGGGCTCTACCAATGACTCCTGATCAGATGCCTGAGTACCCTGTTTTGGTCATGCCCCAATTTCTTCAGAGACTCCTCTGGCATACCCAGGTGTCCTGGCCCCTACTCCCTGCACCCTTTCTCCTATCATTTCCAATCTGGGCATCTGTGCTGATCTGGGCATCTGTTCGTTCTTTCTCTTTTCTTTTTTTTTTTCTCTCTCTCTCTCTTTTTAAATATTTTATTTATTTGTTTATTTATCTGTCAGAGAGAGAGAGAGAGAGAGCACACACAAGCAGGCAGAGTGGCAGGCAGAGGCAGAGAGAGAAGCAGGCTCCCCGCTGATCAAGGAGCCCGATGCGGGACTCAATCCCAGGACCCTGGAATCACAACCCGAGCCGAAGGCAGTGGCTTAACCAACTGAGCCATCCAGGTGTCCCTCTTTTTTCTTTTTTAAAGATTTTATTTACTTATTTGAGAGAGAGAGCAAGAGAGCAAAGGGAGAGGCAGAGGGGGAAGAAGACTCCCCACTGACCAGGGAGCCCAATGTGGGGCTTGATCCCAGGACCTCACGACCTGAGCCAAAGGCAGATGCTTAATGGACTGAGCCACCCAGGTGCCCCGTTCTGTCCTTTCCTAATACCTCTTGGAAGGTACTGTCTGGAGACTCAAGAGTAGAGACACCCCATATTTTCCCACCAGTTCCTGAACATCCTCTGTGTCTGCGTTTTCAGGTGGTTGAAACTTACTAAGAAGGCACTGGGGCTGGACCTGGGGCTGCTCCTGGTTTCATCACTCACCAGTGTGTGACCTTAGAGCAAATGACAGCCTCTCAGAGGCCCCGGTCCCTCTTATATGGAAGTGAGAGCACGGAAACAGTTAACTTATCACATTGTGGCGATTCCCTGAGGTCAAGCATGAAATGCACGAGCTCCTGAGTCCAGCAAGGGCCCAGGGAGCTTTCAGGACATGGTACAGTAGCTTTATGACCTGGCCAGGTGGGAGAGAGGAAGCGGCTGGGAGAGTGGGAGAAGCTGGAGGGGTCTGCAACAGACCCACTGCATCAGTTTCAGCCGACACGGGTGCCAGGCAACCAACCAGCCGCCCACCCATCAACCCCCCGCCCTTGCAGCCACCTACTTGACCTTCCAACACGCATCATTTTTCCATGTGCCCACTCATTCCTCATTTGTCTGACTACCCCATAGCTCCTGATTATATGCTGTGTGCCAGGCACTGTTCTAGACACCAGGGGATCCATGATAAGCGAGTTAGATGAGCTCTCCTGAGAGCTTACATTCCAGAGAGGGAAGAGGCCATAAACAGTCACATAAGCAGACACACAATACTAAGTCCTATGAAAGGCAAAATCATGTAATGCAGCGCGCCGACGACTACTTTCCCTTGGGAGGTCAGGGCAGGCCTCTGAGGAGGGGGCAGTTGAGGTGATTAGGCCAGTGGATGCAGAGGAGAAAGACGCACCAGGTAGAGAGAACAGCAAGGGCAAAGCAGTGCGGACGTCCGACAGAGGGCCAGAGTGGCGGGGGGCCCCGGGGAGGGGGGTGGCGGGTGTGGAGACCGAGGCGAGCCAGAGGGCCCTGCCAAGGACACGTTACACAGGGCCCGAGGCCATGCCCGAGTTTGGGTTTTATCCTACAAACAATGGGAAGGCATTGCAGGGTTTGAACAGAGAAATGACATGATCTGAATCATCCTGTGTGTGTGTGTGTGTTTTGAAAATCTAAATACATTTTTTAAAAATATTTTTATTTATTTATTTGGTAGACAGAGATCACAAGTAGGCAGAGAAGCACACAGGGAGAGAGAGGAAGGGAAGCAGGCTCCCCGCCGAGCAGAGAGCCCGATGCGGGGCTCGATCCCAGGACCCTGGGATCATGACCTGAGCCGAAGGCAGAGGCTTTAACCCACTGAGCCACCCAGGCACCCCTCTAAATACATTTTAAATCGTTAATTTTGGATTGTTAGGAGAATAAATATTGCAAAAATTTGAAAATACTTATCACGTAAGATAGTTCCCTCTTCCCAAGCTCCCTCCCCTCTGATAGCACCTTCGTCTGTCCAGGCAGACATTTTATTCCATGTACATCCTCTTGTATGTCTGTCAATGTGTGCACGCACGTGTGTATATTCTGTTCCCGCCACAACGGAACGGCAGCATCACACCATCCCGCAAGTCGCTGCCTTTTACCTAAGCTTATCATGAACATGTCTTCCCGACATACATGGCACAGCAGAGACAGAGGAAAGCTATTTTCCCAGGCTTCCTATTCCAATGCCAAGGAATCTAGCTTGAATCTTCAATCTGAGATATTACCGAAGGGTCCATCTTGTTCTGTGTAAGATAAGAGTCTGGTTAGAGTCATTCAGAACGCACACGCACACACACTCACACTTCACACATTCCCAAATGCTTCTACAGCAATGATTTCCCAGGTTTACTGATGGAACCGACATAGGATACTGTGTAGGGTTAAGGTTGCAGGGCCTAATGACCTGACGGCCGCAGACAGTGCGAAATGGGCACCCCAGTAAATTCAGTTAATATCCTTCACCTCATAGAGATAAAAAAAAGATTTTCTCCTTGTGGAGAGAACTTTGAGGATCTCATCTCTTGGCAACTTTCCAATATACCGCACAACATTGTTAACTGCCGCCACCGCATTGTACGTCGCTCCCGGTACTTATGACCATAGGGTGTCCCTTTTTTTTTTTTAATTTGTCCCTTTTGATCACGTTCCTCCAATTTTCCCAACCCCAACCCCAGCCTTTGGCAACCACAAATCTGATTTCCTTGTCTACAAGCTCAGGATATATTTTTCTAAGATTCCACATATAAGTAGGATAAACAATATTTTTGTTTCTCCTTGTAATGCCTTTTGACCTCAGTATCTACATTTTCCGGTATGAGGACCATGTGAAGGTTACTCAGCTGAGCCACATGGGACACTTTGATTACCTGTACTTGCTCGTCCCCAAAAGAGAGGACAAGGGGTGGGGTGACAAGGAGGTAGCGTCCTTGTTCTAGAGCCAGGTTGCCGAGACTAACGCCCCATCGCCCTCCCCACTGTTCTCTGGGGTGACCAAGGGCAAGATGTTTTACCTCTCCGTCTCAACTTTAAAATGGTACCGACTTCTCAGGATGGCTACATGGGTTGAGTGAGTCACTGTATGTCAAATCCTTAGAACGGTGCCTGGCACAAGGTGAATGCTATGACCACAGATAGGACTTGTTACTCTTCTCTCCACAGCGTCCTAAGAGAGGATGTGTGGGAGGTAGGGTTTTGCTATTTGCTTGTTCTCATGTCTTCATGGTTAGCAGTAGGTCGGCCGTGTTCAGAAATCTAGGTTGAGGGGCGCCTGGGTGGCTCAGTGGATTAAGCCTCTGCCTTCAGCTCAGGTCATGATCTCAGGGTCCTGGGATCTTGTCCTGCATCGGGCTCTCTGCTCAGCGGGGAGCCTGCTACCTCCTCTCTCTCTCTCTCTCACTCTCTCTCTGCCTGCCTCTCTGCCTACTTGTGATCTCTCTCTGTCAAATAAATAAAATCTTTAAAAAAAAAAAGAAATCTAGGTTGAAACCCACATTTTCCCTTAGAAATTTGAAAGCATTTCTCTATCTCCCGGTTATTGGAGTTGTTTTTTTCTTCGAAGTTGGATGTCTTTTTTTATGTCCTCTTTTTGGAATGTAACCTTGTTTTTTGTTTTTGTGGGTTTTTCTGCTTGTTTAGTTTCATTTTGTCTCTCTGGAAGTTTTTAGTACCTTCTCCCAATACTCAGTGGTTCCAATGAATAAGCTTTTTAAAAAATCACTCGGGGGGGGGGTAAATAAATAATAAAAAATAAAAAATCGCTCTGGCTGCTGTAGGGGCCACAGTAAGAACAGGGAGAAAGTACTGCGAGGGGACTCCTGGAATAATCCAGGCAAGAGATGACTGGCTTGGCCAAGGGTGGTGGCCCTAGAGACAGAAAGGAGTGGACAGATCTGGGACAGATTTTGAAGGCAGGGTTCATAAAATTTAATGTTTATTCTTACTATTTTAAATTGTGGCAAAATATGCATAATATAAAATGGTAGTTCTATTTTAAATTTTTGAGGACCTCCAGATTGTTTTCCACAGTGGCTGGACCATTTTACCTCCCCACCCAGGGCAGAAGGATTCCAGTTTCTCCATATCCTCACCAACACTGGTTAGTTCCTGGTTTTTGATAGTAGCCATCACAACAGATGTGATGGGATTTGTCTTTGTGGGGGGACTGGTGAAGGAACTAGAGTTCCAAGGCATGACTCCTCTCCATCCTTCCCTCTTTCTAAGTATTCTTTCATCCTCCTGCTGACCCTCTACCCAGTGTATTCACACACCCATCTAATCATGCACTTATTCGCCTCTCCAGTTGTCCTTCCCTTCACCCGCCAAACCCTCTAGCAATTTCTTATGGACCTATCCATCTAATCAATATATACAAAGCATCTCTGTACTCCAGGCACATTGCTAGATGCTATGAAACCAATGAAACACAAGTCCTACCAGATTTATTATTTTAAGAGGGGAAATAACTAAAACTTCAATAATTAGGATACAAGGTGGAGAGTAACAAGTATATGAAGCCTAGAGCTCCACTCTCTGACCTTTGATTCCCTTATAGTAACGATGGGCAGAGGGGCTGGGCTGCAGGAGCCCATGTCCAATGGTCTGTGATTTCCTAAAGTTTTTTTTTTCTCAGCCTTTGTCTTCTTAATTCCTCATCATCCTTCTCTGTCTTGATCCTACTTCTGCTCCCCTGGGGGGAACCCTAAGTTTAAGACTGGGATTTCTGTTCCGAGGAGATAAGGTCAACTGAATGACACTTAGGGCTTAAGTTTTGTGTATGTGGAATATCATTTTGTTTTTGTCCTGGTGACTTCAGGTGTTAGGAACACCAAAAATACTAAGTCAGAATAGTGATGGGTGGGTAGGACTTCGGTCCCAGATTGGGAGCTGGTTTAGAGGGAGGTAATGAGAGATCAAGATGAATGGGTTCTTGCTGGCTGGCTGGACAGATGGAAGGAATGACGGATGATGAATGGATGGAGGGATGGACTGTGATGGATGAGTGGAAGAGGGACCCGTGATGGATGGATGAACGAAGGATGGATGGATGGAGGACAGATGATGAACCATGGGTGAGAGCGGCCGATGGCAGACAAACAGATAGATAAAAGCAGGCAGGAAGGCTGGTGGCACCCTGGGTCTTAATTACCACTCTCATTAACAGCCTTCCTTCTCAGAAGTTGTATGATGTAATGGTAGGAGTTCAGTCCCTGAAGGTAGACACAGGTGACTTTGCCAATGCCTGCCTGTGGACAAGGGACTTAATCTCTTTGAGTCATAGTTTCCTCATGTGCAAAAGAAAGATTATACTAGGGGCGCCTGGGTGGTTCAATGGATTAAGCCTCTGCCTTTGTCTCAGATCATGATCTCAGGGTCCTGGGATCAAGCCCCACACTGGGCTCTCTGCTCAGCAGGGAGCCTGCTTACCCCCCTCTCTCTGTCTGCCTCTCTGCCTGCTTGTGATCTCTTTCTGTCAAATAAGTAAATAAACAAAATCGTTTTAGAAAAGAAAGATTACACTAGAAAAAAAAAAGAAGTGTCACATTATGATGGCCACCTGGTCAGAGCTAAGGTGAGATTAAATGAGAAATTTGGTGCGAGTCCTCAGCATTGTGCCCAGTACATAAAAATGCATGTTAAAAGCTAACTTGTACCGATTGTTTGAATATTGGTTGAGGCCTACTATGTGTTGGGTGGCCTGCCAGGCTATGAAAAGGGGGGTCGAACTTCAGATATGCCATTGACATCATATTCCTTTGAGGAGCAGAGTCGTGCTAAGGAGACATCGTGCAGGATGACCCAGGTAACCCAGTGAAGGGGTAAAGCACTGTGTTCGTGAACGGTCATCTAGAAATAAGGTCCAAAGAGCCCAGGAGTGCCGACCTTTGCACTAGGAAGGATTCCTTGCATTGTGTTCCTTCAGAGGGCCCGTGCTTGGAACGTTTCTGCCTACCAGGCAGCGTTTATTACATAATTGCCTGAGCACCCAAATCAAGGGTAAAGACGAGGTTTCCGTTGGGCCTTTTGAAACCTTAATTGTAGCTCAAGTCCCCTTTGCAGCTTTCAGGGGACCCTGGGGCAGGGTTCCAGGGTTTCAGCGAGCGAAGGAACCTCTTTAGGGCCAGGTTAAATTCCAATTCCCAGCTCCTCTCTCAGTGCTTCTGATTCCCTGGGTCTCCAAGTGGAGCCCCAAGCCCCCCAGAGTGACTCTGATGAAGGTGTCCTGAGAATCCCATGGGAAATGCTGGCCTAGGCCGGGACCACTAGAGTGAGAAATGCAGAGCTAGAACAGAGAGGGTGAGCAGGAGGGAAAGAGAGCCACCGGAGGCCCCTCACCCCACACCTGCAGCACTGCACACAGGCAGGGTCCTCCAAACCCTGGACCTGAAGTGGGTTTGCGGATGGAGGTTGGTAGGCAAGATAAGGCACTCTGCCAAGATCTGGACGGTTCAACCTGGGTGTGGAAGGCAAAAATGGGAGGGGTCAGGAGTGGGGCCAGGGGGCGGATCTACCCCTAAAGAGGACCCGGGATTGGCTCACCAAATCCCAGACCCCCCCAAATGGCCCCACCTCTAAAGCACAGAGCCAACTCTCCCAGGCTAGTGGAAAGCTTCTGGGTCCTGTTAATTTGCTGTAAGATGAAAGTACAAATGAAACATTGTTTTGTTTTCCTGTCAGACTTGGATAATTTTGTGGAGGAGAGTCAGAGAGGGTTTTCAGGAGGCTAGGGTTTATTCATTCATTCCTTTATTCACTCCTTCCTGAAATGTTTGTTGAGTGGCTACTGTGTTTGGCCCTGGGAGTAGGGGAGACCAACACCAGTCACTGTCCTCGTGGTGCAATGCTGAGGCCCCAACTCTAGCCTCTGGGAGAAAGAGACACCTAGCTCCCCCGCCCCCCAAAAAAACCAATTTGTGTGGTCCACTGCCTGAGGTGGCAGGGAGTGGGAAGAAGAAGAGGAGATAAACATGAATGAAAATATCTGCCATTTGCTCAAGTGCTAATCTAGGTTCTTTAGAATAACACAGCAGTCCTAGTAGTAGTAATGTTTATTGAATGGAATTTTGTGCCTGGTTCTCCTCCTTGCAGACATTAGCTCGTTCAGCCTGCACAAGACTATGGGATAGGTGTCATTATTAGCCCCATGTTACAGATGAGGAAACTGAGGCTTACAGATGTGCAGTGACCTGCCTAATGGCAGAGGCGGGATTTGAACCCAGCTCTGCCTGTCTGCCAGATCATGTACTTTCTCTCTTCTGCGCCATGTGGCCTTGCAGAGGTGGGAGTGCGGGCTGCCTGGATTGTGGATTTGCGTGATTTCATGTGTGGACACGGCCTCTGTTAACTACCCAGTCGGGTCTTTGACTTTTAGATTGGGGAATTGGAGGCTCGGGGAAATACAATGTCTTGTCTAGGGTCACACAGCAAAGCCATCGCAGAGCGGTATTAGGAAGCAAGTCTTCTGAGAACCCGTCCAAAGCCAAAAAAAACCCATGTCATTTTTGGGGGTGTGTGAATGAATGAGTATGTGCTTTTGTGAAAGAAAAAAAGATGGACTCACACACACACACACACACACACACACACGGGTGGTATTTGTCTCCATGTAGCATCCCAGAGAGGCTGCCTTGGCCTGGAATCTTGGACACTCCCTCTTGGGTCACATGAGAAAATCCCTCTTGTCCCTTTATCACCACATCTTCTTTTGGACCCCAGATTGTCCCCAGGAACTCCACAGACGTGGGGCAGGTTTTTGTTTTGTTTTGTTTTCTTCCTGGAAAGGATGTTCAGCGAAATCATGTCCTAGTCCCAAGACAGAGCTCCCGATGGCACGTGGCTGTTCCCCAAACTCGAATCCCCCCACCGCAGGCTCTGAAAGCACCTATGGGGAGTTTCCAGTGCAGCCCTGTGTCGTGGCAGCCTGGCTGGGAGACAGACAGAGCCGCCCAGAGGCACGGCTTGGAAGGGGCAGTGCCGTGGGCCGGGACAGGTTCTGGTGGGCGAGGAACGTCAGCCATGTGACTTCACGATCACACCTTGTCGGTGGGACAGGACCATGTATGTGTGCCTGTGGCCTCAGGAACACTCTGTGGTTTCCAGAGAAGCAGAGGGAGAATCAGCATTCTCTGAGGGCCTCTTCCGGGGCTGGGAGTTTTTACAAATGTGAACTCATTTGTATGCTCCCAATAACTCTGATCCCCATTTGATTAGTGAGCCAACAGCTGAGGCTGAAGAAGTCAGTGCTCCTGCCTGAGGTCGCACGGACAGCAAATGGCAGAGCCGGGATTCAGACTCTGCCCGTGTCCTTGTGCCCGTGGGGGAGGCAGGCTAGAATGGTGGCTGGGAGCTCAGGCTTTGCCTCGGACCCAGATCTCGGCTCAGGCCAGGACCTCCAACTCCCTGGCCAAGCCTCAGTGACCTCATCTGTAAAATGGGGGTGGCACCTAACGAGGCGTGTGGGGAGGTGGTGGGAAGCCCAGCCGGGTGGGCAGGCACAGGCCCCCGCAGCCCGGATGACTGTGCTCTGCGTCACCACGAGCTCTCCCTGTCCTGCGCGCCCCGGGCTCACCGCACGCCACCCCCCGCCCCTGCAGACCATTACTGGGACTTCCACCCGCACCATGTGCACAGCGAGTTCGAGAGCTTCGCGGAGAACCACTTCACGGAGCTGCAGAGCGTGCAGCCCCCACAGCTGCAGCAGCTCTACCGGCACATGGAGCTGGAGCAGATGCACGTGCTCGACACCCCCATGGCGCCGACCCACGCGGGCATCGGCCACCAGGTGCGTGCGGCCGCCGGTCCCGCGGGACCCGGCCTGTGGTGAGGCTGGCGCTCCACAGGAAGCTGACACAGGCTCTTACTCAACTTGGCTTCCTGCCCCACAGCACCAACGGCGGCCGGAGCCCCAACGGCTGCCTCCTGACCCTCCGACTGACCTCGTGACCCCACACCCCTTATCTGCTCTGGCCCCATGCCAGACAGAGCCCCGATAATTCCCACCCTCCACTGATCTGCCCGACCACGGTGGCCCTCCCAACCCTGACTGTACCCCTCCCGCCCCATCATGGGCCCCTCACAGACCCGGGCCCCATCTCACTGGACACTGAGTTCCTTTGGCCTCCCCCGGGCTCCCCATCTCCACTGACCCCATTTATTGACCCTCCTCAGCCCCATGCACCTTAATCCCAATCAGTGACCTCTGTTAACATCTGCCACCCCGCACGGACCTCCATTGGCCCTTCCTTCACGTCTCACCCACTTATTAAAAACCCCATTCCCTCCCTTACCCAACCTCTAGGCCCCTCTGCTCTGCCACCTCTGACCCCAGGCATGCCAGGCCATACAGTACCTCTGTGCATATAGGGAAAGGGCGCCCTTTCCCCAGGCCATGCAGCCACCAACTAGGAGGCCCACAGCGGGCTGGATTTCAGCAGCCCCTGGCCCCCCACAACCCACGCCCTGTGTGGAGTTCACCCTGCTGGACCCCTGTAACCTGATTGACCTTCAACTTCCCCAGCCTTCTCCCAAATCTTTCTGACCCTTGCTGGCCTCCTCACCCTCCCTACTCCCTCTTCTCTTGCTCGGATGACCCCTCCCCGGCAGCCCTGAGCTGGGAACTGGGCCTCACTGACCCTGACCCTCTTTCCCTGCCTTTCCAGGTCTCCTACCTACCCCGGATGTGCCTCCCATACCCTTCCCTGTCCCCGGCCCAGCCTAGCTCGGATGAGGAGGAAGGCGAGAGGCAGAGCCCCCCGCTGGAGGTGTCTGACGGGGAGGCTGATGGCCTGGAACCAGGGCCTGGCCTCCTGCATGGAGAAACAGGTAGGGTGGCCCAGCCATGCGGCCCCGCCCCCGCCCCTGGCCATTATGTGGCCCTGGCACCCCGGCCAAGGCCACAGCGATCCTGGCACAGAGCTGAGTGTGTGTCCTTATCTGTGAGCGTGTGAACGTGTTCCCACGTGTGCGCTGTCTCTGTGACCGTCTGTGCCGTCCATGTGTCAATGAGCACACGTGCACGAGTGCGTTACAGACACACACAGGCTTCTCTGCGACCGAGCCTGGGAGCGTGCATGTGCGTCTGTACCTCTCTGGGTTGCATGTGAATGGGTTTGGACGGCTGTGAGTGCCTGGGACCTATAGCCCACCCCCTCCTTCCAGTCCTTCCCCAGTGACCACTCCCCGCCCCCGGGGGTCCCGCATCAGGGGGAGGTGAGGGTGGGCGCCTGTATTGGGGCGCTGACCGCCTCCCGCCCGCAGGCAGCAAAAAGAAGATCCGCCTGTACCAGTTCCTGCTGGACCTGCTCCGCAGCGGGGACATGAAGGACAGCATCTGGTGGGTGGACAAGGACAAGGGCACCTTCCAGTTCTCGTCCAAGCACAAGGAGGCGCTGGCACACCGCTGGGGCATCCAGAAGGGAAACCGCAAGAAAATGACCTACCAGAAGATGGCCCGCGCCCTGCGCAACTATGGCAAGACAGGCGAGGTCAAGAAGGTCAAGAAGAAGCTCACCTACCAGTTCAGCGGGGAGGTGCTGGGCCGTGGGAGCCTGGCCGAGCGGCGTCACCCGCCCCACTGAGCCCAGGCCCACAGACCCCACTGGGCCCGCCAGGCCTCCCCGCTGGCCATAGCATTAACCCCTCGCCTGGCCCGGACACAGGGAGGCAAGCTCCCCAGGGGCCGGGGGCAGGACTGCGGCGGGCCGGGCCTCGCCTCACCCATCCACTCCCTCCTCCAAGCCCGCTACCCACACCTCTCCTCGCCTCCCACCAGGACTCCAGCCCCGGCTCCAGGGGGCCACCTGGGCGTCTGACCCCAGGGAGGGGTCGGCCTTGCTTAGTGTGACCCAGGGTGCTACCTTGGAAGTTCGAAGTCATCATATTTGTGTGCACGGAACCCTTCTTCTTAAGCGTCTCTCCTTTCCCCGACCTCTTCTCTGTTAGCTTCCTCAAGGAGCCAAGTTATTAAAGTTATTCTCCGTGAGTTCTCCTGTAGCGCAGAGTCTCCTTTACGATTTTTTTGTGCATCTTGTCTGGGTGCCCCTGTCTGATCTCTCTTTTTCTCGCTTGTCCTTCCGGGTGTTGCCGAGGACCTCACCCGAGGTGGGGCCCTGGGGACATCAGAACAAATGTCAGAACAAATGACACACGGTGCCTGGCCCAGAGTTAAAGCTGGTGGAAGAAGTCCTTGGTTGTTCTCAGGGGAATAAATCAGTAAGGAGCCCTCTGTACCTGATAAATGGGCTTTTAAAAAATGCCTCAGTGAGCCTTAAACTCTAGGTCACGGCCCCCGTGAGGATGGCGATTGTAATCAAGGCCACGGCACTGGATTTTCCAGCCATTTATTACACGTCAGGCTTGAGAGGCAAAATCTAATATCATCCCATTTTTATGGACTGGGAAACTGAGTCTTGGAGAGGTCATGTGACCTGTCCAAGGTCACACAGCTGGGTGAGGGGCAGGCTGGATCCTGCCGCATGCTGGCTGCTAGTTCAGCGTGAGGCAGGAAGCCCTCTCCCCCGCCGCGTCTGGAATGGAGAGCTGGTGATCAGGGACCCCCAGGGCCCAGCTTGTGTCTGATGCTCTCTGGCTTCTGGTCCATGACAAGGGAGACCCAGAGAAAGAGGAGCCTGGAAGCCTCCAGCATCTTGCTTCCAACAGTAAGTAGCAAGGTGTGGTGCAAGACAGCCTGGGAGTGAGGAAACGTCCCAAGGCGGCCAGCAGGCCTCAGAGAGCCCAGACTTGGGGGGAGGGCGTTAGCATCAGGGCCAACACCCCCAAACACCTGGTTGCCCTGAGGGTTGACTTGACCTCCTTTCTCAGGTCTCCAAGCCCCAGGAGAGGGTAAGCAGCGCTCAGTCCTCTTTAAAGAAGGTTAGGGAGCAGGTGATTCAGTTACAAGAAGTTGAAAAGCCCTGGGCAGGGCCAGAGACCAATGAATAATCCTAATCCGGGTGGGAAGGAATGGTAAATTGGGGCCCCCCGCAGCGATGCCTGCTGCCTGCGTAGAGAATCCCTCCCTCCTGCCGCGGTGGGGGGGGGGGGGCGCATGAGCTTTCCTGATACTGGATCTTGCATGGAGAGATTCCCGCATAATTTTTTCTTTCCGTGCAGCCACTGATGACCCAGATGTGGCGGGGGGGGGGGGTAGGCAGAAGTTCACTAAGGAACAGGGGGGGGGGGGGGGCACAATACTCTGGCAGTATTTTTTGTGTGAATCCTTGTGACTTTGGGAGAGTCCGCTCTGCCTCTGACTTCCACTTTGGGGAAGATTAGCCCCATGTCCTCAACTGCAGGCCCAGCCCCGTTCCCCTTGGGTGACACCAGCGCCCAATATTTTGGGCGCTGCCCTCCTGACCCTGGGCTGAGCCCACCCAGGACACCATGCGGCCAGCCCAGGGCCCCTCGAGCCCCAGTGGCAGAGGCATTGTCATCCAGCCCTTTCTACGTTCCTGACACCTGCTCTAGCATTTTCATTTATAACCCACTTCACTCAGAACAGTCCTACATGGTGGGTGCTGCTACCATCACTCCACTTTACGGACAAGGGAACTAAGGCCCAGAGGTGAAGGAAGGGGCAGTGCCAGGACTCAGGGCAGCCCGGTTCCAGGATCTGTGTGCGAACCAATCTGTCCCACCATTTCTCCGCCAGGTGGACGTACAGATGGGTTTTGGGGTACCCCTGAGGCTCACCAAGGTTTGGGGGGCAGAAGCCATCATATTGGACTAGAGGGGGAAGGGGCAGGAGCTATTGGGGAACAACGTGGCCCCACTATCTCCCTGGAGAGCCTCGCTCCCTGGAATTTGTCTATATTTAGCAGGTGGCCCAGCAGGAGGCAGATAAGAAATCCTGGGGAGGGGGAGGGCCCTTTATATAGTGTGGGGGGACGGTCCTGCTCAGATCCTCTTCGGGTGGCCTGTGTCTGCTCGGTTCCTGGTGTGACTTCTCTCAAGATGCCTGAGCCAGGGAAGAAGCCAGGTAGCTCCAGGCTTGGGGTGGGGGCCGGGTGTGGGGCAAGGAGGGCTGGGACAGCTACAATTGGGATGCAGGTTTCAGAGTGAGTTCCCGAGAGTGGGGGCTGTCTTCCGGGTCTTTTCCTCTTAGTTTCTCTTTTCCATCCTTCTGATAGAGTGAGGGCAAACCAGAGAACCCCTTCCCTGTCCCCACCCCATCTCTTCTGTAGCAAGATTAGGCCCGGGCTTGCCTTTTGGGAAAAGGCTGCCACAGCCAGGAGCCCGAGTTCAGTCTAGACTTCAGCCCATCTCACTGAATGCTCTTGAGTAGGGCCGTGACCTCTCCCAGCCTCAGTTTCCCTCTCTGTACAAGATGGCGTGGGGTTGGTTCTCTCCAGCTGTGAGACTCTCTGCTTTACGAGCCTGTACCCCTATGTCCCCCACACCAGGCGGGACTCCCACATTGAGGTGATGCAGCCTGTCTGTTCTGGGAGAGGAAGATTAAGAGGCCCCAGGACTAAGGGGAGAGAAAGTCACAGCCCAGGGACCGGGTGCTGGCCTGTGCTTTTACAAGGTCATGCAGGGCAGGGATCCAGGCCCCCAGCCCTTCCCAGGCCAGCTTTATCTCAGTTGCTGATTCTCAGCCTGAGGCCCTTGGAGAACAAATTTAGCCACATTCAAGTAGGCAGAGTACCTGCCCTGTGCTAAGGGCCCTGGATTGTAGGGGAGAGAGGGGGCTGGGCTCCCCCCCACCCCCCTTGGCAGGGAGTGTGGGGTATCCAGAGACACATCTAGTAAAATTCTTGTGTGGAGGTTAGGAACACAGCTCTGGCTCTCCTGTGGCCTGGCTGTGTGATCTTAGATAAGTCACTTAACCTCTTTGAGCCTCAGTGTCCTCATCTGAGAAATGGGCATAATAATAATTGCATCTACTTCACAGAGCCATGGGACCGTTCAATGAGGTGATACATTAAAGTGTTTATCACCGTAGTTAGGAAGAGAGGCTGCAGGGGCGGGGTACATGGGACAGTCAGGGGCTCCTGCAGCCTCCATGGGCTTGTCTCAGTCTCAGCCTTCAGCAAGAAGCCAAGGTCAGCAGAGGTGGCCGCCGGCAACCCTGCCGTGTTCGAGGCCGAAACAGAGCGGTCAGGAATAAAGGTGCGCTGGCAGCGAGGGGGCAGTGACATCAGCGCCAGTGGCAAGTACGGCCTGGCCGCCGAGGGCACGAGGCACACTCTGACCGTGCGGGACGTGGGCCCTGCCGACCAGGGGTCCTACGCAGTCATCGCCGGCTCATCCAAGGTCAAGTTTGACCTCAAGGTCATAGAAGCAGGTAAGACCCTGGCCAGCTTTCCATGAGGTTTCAGCATCTGGCGGCAGCCCTGCTACCTCCCCATGGCCCAGGGTATAGGAAGTGCTTTTCCACTTCTCTTGCCTTTGCTTTGGCTGTGCCGTCTGCCGGGAATGCCCTCCTCCTCTTTTCTGTAGCAAGACCTCTCTGAAGGCCCCCATGTGGCTCCCTGGCCTGTTCCAGCCTTGGTGGACGTAGGGGCAATTCAGGGATGACTAAGGCACAATGCCCTCAGTCACTCGCTCACAGATGGGGACTTGGGAGCTGTGTATGCCCGCAGGGAAGCCCTGGTTGCTGGGGGTGTGGAGGGAGCCCCAGCCCCGCCTGGGGTGGAGAGGAGGGATGGAGCTCAGAGCTGCTGGGACAGACCCGCCTGGGTCTGGGGCACAGGGTCTGCAAGGGGGAGGAGAAGGAGAGATGCATACTGCTGATTCCATCAGCCCGCAGAGATGGAGGGGGACCAGGGACAAGAGGAGGGCTCTCTGGTGAGAAGTGGCCCCACGACCCCTGCCCCTGCCCCTTCCAGAGAAGGCAGCGCCTGTGCCGAGCCCTGCTCCTGTCCCTGCTGAGGCTCCTGGGGCCCCCAGAGAAGACCTAGCCTCAGCCACTGAGGAGAGAGGAGGCTCCCCTAGTCCCGAAGGTGAGAGGGGCGGTGCAGGGAAGGCCAGGGCCGGCGGATGGGGTGTCCCAGCACAAGTCTCAAAGGCCTGCACCCACAGGGTCAAGCTCAGTGGTCTCTGATGCCTCGGGTGCCCCTGATGACCCCATCGGCCTCTTTGTGATGAGGCCACAGGACGGTGAGGTGACCACAGGTGAGTGTGGGCTGAGGCACCCGGGGGTGGGCTGGGGAAGGGGACAGCAGGGCATCCCCCCACCCCAGCCTGTCCCCCCTCTGTGTAGGTGGCAGCATCACCTTCTCGGCACGTGTGGCTGGAGCCAGCCTCCTGAAGCCGCCCACGGTGAAGTGGTTCAAAGGCAAGTGGGTGGACCTGAGCAGCAAAGCGGGTCAGCACCTGCAGCTTCACAGTAGCTACGACCGCGCCAGCAAGGTGGGCCTGCGGGGCACGGGGTGGAAAGAGGGCAGGGAGCCCCTGGGAGGCCCCAGAGGCACAGGCAGTGCTGGGGGTCACCCTGACACTGAGGGCACACGGGACGTGCAGGGAAGAAACCTGGGGAGGCTCGGAAGTAGGTTGGAGGGCTGGGGGTACATGGGGAGAACGAGGAGGCCCAGGGGACCTGTGGGACCTGGGGGGCTCACAGGGAATGATCATCTCAAGGGGGTGTATAAAGCTAGGGGGCAAGCTCAGGAAAGCTGGTGGGGGGCATCAGCCAGTGAGGATGAAAAGTCCACGGGTAGATGTGTGTCAGAGCCCAAGTGGCCCTTCATTATATAGAAGAAGATACCAGAGCTTGAGAGGCTGTTTTT
Source organism: Mellivora capensis (assembly GCA_004024625.1). Classification (NCBI taxonomy): domain Eukaryota; kingdom Metazoa; phylum Chordata; class Mammalia; order Carnivora; family Mustelidae; genus Mellivora; species Mellivora capensis. The sequence continues at coordinate 63,545 of PISX010000037.1, forward strand.
GCTGGTCTGAAGTCACTCAGAGCCAGGCCCTGAAGCTGTGCTTTGACTCCCTGCTTCTGCTCCTTCTCCTATTCTTCCACAGTCTTGGCCCAGGCAAGTGGGCTTCTGGCAGGGCAGGGACAACATGTTCAGTTGTGTGAATTGTGCACTGCACAAAAGTACCTTATCTTAAGTGAATGTCATTTGCCTTGTAGGCATCACAGATTTATATTTTATCATCACCCTGTGCCAGCAGATGGCAGTCATGTCTTGAAAAGGGGTTCCTTTTCCTATTTACACAAAACCCTCTGGGTTAACTAAACCCTGGGGGCTGAGAAGGTTGGTGGCCACGCCTCCTTTAGGAGTGAAGGGCCGCCCCTTCTGGCCCCTGGTCTCCCCTGACACCTCACCTCCACAGGTCTACCTGTTTGAGCTGCACATTACAGATGCCCAGGCTACCTTTGCAGGCGGCTACCGCTGTGAGGTGTCCACCAAGGACAAATTTGACAGCTGCAACTTCAATCTCACTGTCCATGGTGAGGGGAGCCTGGCATCTGTCCTGGGATCAGGGTCCCCATGAGTCCGTTCCCCCATGTCTGCCCCTGTGCCTGCTCTCCTGAAGCCCCTTCCTGGACTCACCTCCCTCTCTGCCCCCAGAGGCCGTTGGTCCTGGAGAACTGGACCTCCGATCGGCCTTCCGTCGCACGTGAGTGGTTCCCTCTCCTCAGGGCCCAGGGGAGGCCAGCGCTGGGGTCTGAGGCCCCTCGGGGTCAGGGCTGGGAGGGATGTAGGGGAGGATGAAGTTGATAGGCATGGGGGACAGCCAGCTCCCCTGGGCAGTGAGGAACTTGTTCTAACCCCCACAGGAGCCTGGCAGGAAGTGGTCGGCGGATCAGGTACCCTGTCCCAGCCCCTACCTGTCCGGTACACAGACTCCGGGAGCTCCCATCCAGACAGTGCCCCTTCCTCCCGCAGTACCTCTCCCCACCCCCGCCATCCCCAAGCCCATTCCAATTGGCTCCACTGCAGCCTTACTGGGTGTCCGTCTCCACAGTGACAGCCATGAGGACGCTGGAACTCTGGACTTCAGCTCACTGCTGAAGAAGAGGTGAGCCCCTGGGCAGCAGGGCCTAGGGCAGACGGCGAGGCCCCAGTTCAAACCCCAGCCGTGTGGTTTTCCAGCTGTGCGGCCCTGAGCCGGTCTCTGAACTCTGAGCTGGTTTCCTTGTCTGTCGGACGGGACCGTCCTGGTGTTGGGAAGAGCAGAGGGCTCTGCAGACATTGTACCCCATGAGCTCACATCCTCACGGGGTCGCCCATGGCCCCCGAGAACTTCAGTCTATGATAGCTCAGCTCAGTAGGCTCCAGGGAACCCAGAAAAGCTGGGAACGGCTCCCCCAGCCCCACATCTGACTGTGTGTCCTCTCCTTCTCTCTCCCGGACCCTGTGTTATGGCTGGTGCTGCTGCGGCCCAGAGAGTAAGCTCCGCGGGCGGGCGCTTCGGGGTGGCAGGGGACTGGTGGGACTCTGTGCCAGTCCCTGGTGAGAGCCAGGGCTGGGACTCACACGGACCTGGTGAGGAGCCCCACTGACCAGGGCGTCTCTGCACCTCGGGTTCTCCTGACACACGCCTGCCAGAGCTCAGGAGGAACAAGCAAGGCCACGTGTTCGGGGCAGTGTAAATGGAGGGACAGGGAGGGAGGAGGATAGGACCCATGGGCTGGGGCCCTAGGTCCCTGCGGGCAGGTGGCCCGCGCCTCTAACTGTCCCCTGCTTTTCTGCCCTGCCTGGAGCAGCAGTTTCCGGAGGTGAGTGCCTGATGAGGCCTGCACCCCTGTCACCCCCCTTCCGCAGGGACTCCCCCACACACTGAAACTCAAGTCCAATGCCAGCTCAAGTGGCACCACCAGAGGGGAAGGGGCAGATGGCCTGGGGCCGCTAGGGCTCCTTGGTCGGGGGGCCCCGGGGAAGCCCTGCCCCAGGGGAGGGTGGGGTGGCGCCCCCCACCCCCTGCCCCGGGTATCTCTTGAGGCCTCTTGGCGGGACCGGGATGCAGGGACTCAAGGCTAGAGGCCCCAGCCGAGGAAGACGTGTGGGAGATCCTGCGGCAGGCCTCCCCGTCGGAGTACGAGCGCATCGCCTTCCAGCACGGGGTCACCGACCTCCGGGGCATGCTCAAGAGGCTGAAGGGCATGAAGCGGGATGAGAAGAAGAGCACAGGTGAGCCCGCCCCTGTGGCGCAGAGGAGAGGGCAGGGTGGGGTGGGGGAGCCCAGCTTAGCAAGAGACCATAGCAGAGAGAACAGGGGAGGTGGGGGGAGGACATAGCTCTCTGGCACAGCCACCGGCCCCCAAGGTGGGTGTGAGCCTTCGGGGGGTGCAGGAGGGTGGAGCAGTGGGGACAGTGATGGCGGTGCTCAGCCTTTCAGAAGAAGCTGGAGCCGGCCTACCAGGTGAGCAAGGGCCACAAGATCCGGCTGACCGTGGAGCTGGCCGACCCCGACGCTGAGATCAAGTGGCTGAAGAATGGACAAGAGATCCAGATGAGCGGCAGGTGCGGTGGGTGGGGGTGGGGGTGGGGGTGGGGGCAGGTGCAGGAGCTCAGGGGCCCTGGAGGCTCCCAGCCTGCTCTCCCTGCCTCCCGCCGCCCGTGTTCTCTAGCTCTGCTGGTTCCTGCTCTGTCTGTCTCTCCCCATGTCCTTCTTTCTGGCTCTAACTTCCCATCTTTCTGTTTCTGATCTCTGTTCTTGTCTTTTTTTTCCTTTTTTTTTTTTTTTTCCCTTCATCTGGCTTTCGCTCCCTGGGATGCTCCCGTGACCCCTTCTGCTCCACAGCAAGTAAGGCCGGCTCCTGGAGGGAAGGCTTGGGGTGGGGGCACAGGACCCCAACAGGGGGTTGGACGGGGCACCCAGGGCCCAGGAGGTGAGTGTGGCTGTCCCTCCATCCCCCGCGGCCCCGGCGCCCAGGTACATCTTCGAGTCTGTGGGGGCCAAGCGCATGCTGACCATCAGCCAGTGCTCGCTGGCGGACGACGCGGCCTATCAGTGCGTGGTGGGCGGGGAGAAGAGCAGCACCGAGCTCTTTGTCAAAGGTGGGCCTGCACCCGGGACCCTGGGAGCCTGCAACCCGGGTGGGGGTGGGCAGGGCTGCAGAGGACAGACTGTCATGTTCTCCCCACGGGACAGAGCCCCCTGTGCTGATCACTCGGCCCCTAGAAGACCAGCTGGTGATGGTGGGACAGCGGGTGGAGTTTGAGTGCGAAGTGTCTGAGGAGGGGGCCCAGGTCAAATGGTGAGTGCCACAGGTCACTTGTGTCCCAGGAGGGGGCCCGGGTCAAATGGGGGCATGGGCAGGGCCGGTTGGGGGGCACACTGGGGGCCTCCCTAGAGGAGGCCACAGTGCTTCCTGCCCACCCACCGGCCAGGCTGAAGGATGGGGTAGAGCTGACCCGGGAGGAGACCTTCAAATACCGATTCAAGAAGGATGGCCAGAGACACCACCTGATCATCAACGAGGCGACACTGGAGGACGCCGGGCACTACGCACTGCGCACCAGCGGGGGCCAGGCCCTGGCCGAGCTCATTGTGCAGGGTGAGGCCGTTCAGCCCCAGCGCCGGCCCCGGCCGCAGACAGAAACCCGGCAAACCCAGGACGGTGGCCCTTGTGACCTTGGGCCAGTCACCTGGCACACGTGGAGCCTCACCATTCTCCTCTGGAGGGTCCCGTGGGCCTGGTTAGCGTCCCCCCACCCCCGAGACTCCCCGTGGGCACTGTAGGACCGGAGGCACACTTGCGTCACATCCAAGCCTGCATATGTGTGTTCCCCTATGTCCGCGTGATCGCCACGGGGATTCACGCCAGCACCCACCACCCCCAGCTCACAGCTCTGCCCTGCCCCCCAGAGAAAAAGCTAGAGGTGTACCAGAACATCGCGGACCTGATGGTGGGCGCAAAGGACCAGGCAGTGTTCAAGTGTGAGGTGTCTGACGAGAACGTGCGGGGCGTGTGGCTGAAGAACGGGAAGGAGCTGGTCCCCGACAGCCGCATCAAGGTGTCCCACATCGGGCGGTGAGTGTGGGGGCTCAGCCCCATCGCGGAGGGGGCAAATGGGGGGGACACTGAGACAGAGACAGAGAGACAGGGAGAGACAGAGACAGACACAGCGAGAAGAGCAGACAGAGACAGTGACTGAGAGAGACACACGTAGAGAGAGAAAAACAGAGACATAGAGAGAGCTAGAAACAGAGAGACAGAGATGGACAGAAAGACAGACACGCAGACCCAGGACAGAGATGGAGACAGAGAGGGAGACAGAGAGACAGAAGCATAGAGAAGGGAGTCTTGCCGAGGCAATGGACAGACAGGGAAGTGGTGAGAGAGACAGGCTGGGAGCACCCCCGCCCCCGCCTCCGGCCCCCAGCTCATGACCAGGGCAAGGCAGGGGGCCACCTGGACGCCAGCCCTGGCCAGGGGCCCTCACTCTCTCCCACTCTCTTACTCATGCCTCTAGCATCTGGGTTGGCCCGTGCTGGGCCCAAGGTCACAGAGATTAGTGAGACCAGCCCCTGCTCAGTCTCCAAGGGCCCAGCTAAGGGGCCCTTGTATATTGTCCACCTCTGAAAACACGTGAGGGACTAGAAAGTCAAAAATAGAGAAAGAAAGCATTTAAAATACCAGACCACCCCTGAGCTAGGGGTGGGGCAGGGGCCCTTGGAGCCCTGATTATGGTGAGGCTGCTGGGGGGTGGGTGGCCTGGGGGGCCCCCTGAGCCCCCACTTCTCGGCAGGGTCCACAAACTGACCATTGATGACGTCACACCCGCGGACGAGGCTGACTACAGCTTTGTGCCTGAGGGCTTTGCCTGCAACCTGTCAGCCAAGCTCCATTTCATGGGTGAGCTGGCACCTGGCCGGGGTGGGGGCCCTGTGGCTGGGCTCTGCCTTCGCTCCCCGCCCCATGCCACTTGCTCTTCTTTCTTTCACAGAGGTCAAGATCGACTTCGTGCCCAGGCAAGGTGTGTGTCGGGACCTCTTCCCTGGGCTCCTCCACACATGTCCCCCTCCAGTCCCAGACAGAGGGAAGAGTGAGGAACCTGGAGTGGGGACCCCAAGACCCAGCCCCAGCCCTACCACTCACAACCATGCGCCAGTTATAATCTCCAGAAACCTCAGTTTCCTCATCTCTAAAGTGGGAATCCTAAAAAAATAATAAAACAAAGTGGGAATCCTGACACGGCCTCCTCCGTGGGGGCAGGAAAGATGAGAGAAAAAGATGTGAGACTTCATTATTAAATCTTTCTGCCTTTATTTTTTTATTATTATTATTTTTTAGAGGGTGGAGGGGCAGAGGGAGAGAGAGAATCTCAAGCAGGCTCTATGTCTGGAGCCCGACTCAGGGTTCCATCTCACCACCATGAGATCGTGACCTGAGCCGAAAGCCAGAGTCACATGCTTAGTGCGCTGAGCGCCCAGATGCCCCAAATCTTTTCTGCTTTTAGACATACCCCTCCTGCTTGTAGATTAAACACCCATCAGGCATTTAGAATCCTAACGTCAGGAGAACAGTCCGAGGCTGAGGCATGCTCGAGGTCAGTGCTTTCCCAATTAAGTTCACGGACTAGGTTACTCCATCTTTTTTTTTTTTTTTTTTTTTTAAGATTTTATTTATTTATTTGTCAGAGAGAGAGGGAGAGAGAGTGAGCAAGCACAGGCAGACAGAGCAGCAGGCAGAGGCAGAGGGAGAAGCAGGCTCCCCACCCAGCAAGGAGCCCGATGTGGGACTCGATCCCAGGACGCTGGGATCACGACCTGAGCCGAAGGCAGCCGCTTAACCAACTGAGCCACCCAGGCGTCCCTAGGTTACTCCATCTTAACAGGGTTCCCTGGTGAAGTAAGTTTGGGAAACACCGAACACTTACTCGGCCTCTTGCTGATTCACAAGGTGTGCTAGCATGTCAAAGGCTCTAGAAAGTCCTGTGGTAAAGAAATGTGCTTAACTTTGTTTAATCCAGGGTTTCCTACTTGATTTGGCCGCAGAAACATCTTTTTTCTTTTTTCTGGCGGGACATTGGTGTTCCCCCTGAACACAGTTTGAGAAATGCTACAGCAGGCGACCTGGGGTTACAGACCTCCCTGGGAACTTCCTGGGCGGGGGGATGGAAATGTTCTACATCTTGACTGAGGCTCAGGTGTACACACTTGTCAAAACCCATCGAGCTGTATGCTCAAATGTTGGCATTTTATTGTGTCTAAATTATACCTCAGAGTGACTGAGAATCAACAACTAGGGACACGTGCTCCTTCTAGGATCCCCCTCTTTCAGGGGGCTGTGACCTATGCCATCTCCCCCTCCCCCAGAACCTCCCAAGATCCACCTGGACTGCCCAGGCCGCAAGCCGGACACCATTGTGGTTGTGGCTGGGAACAAGCTACGCCTGGATGTCCCTATCTCCGGGGACCCTGCTCCCACTGTGATTTGGCAGAAGAGCATCCCACAGGTACTCCCTCCTCTACTTCTCCATCTGCCAAATGGGTGTGTGGGACCAAAGGATGTTGGCACCTGTTCCCCACCCACCTGGGCAGGGCCTACAGCTAGCTGGTCCCTGGTGGGAGGTGGGCAAGGTGGGCAGCAGAATGGGGGTGGGCAAAGGGGGGACAGAGGGGCTGCTGGGCAGGGATTCCCTCCAGGCCAGGTCAGCCCCTGTCGCCACCGCTTCCCTCCTGCTCTGTTCCCAGAAAAACAAGGTCCCGGCAGGGCCAGCCCCTGATGCCACAGGGGATGCTGGTGCCAGTGACGAGTGGGTGTTTGACAAGAAGGTGAGTGCGGCAGATGGTGGGCTCAGGCTTGTTGGCCTTTTGTCGTTTTTCTGCCCACACGATTTCTACCCTTCAGTGAGGTCTCCGTGAAGGCACCACATCAGGCTAGCTGTGCTCCTGCCCGGGCATGGTCTCTAGGGGACCCTCGTGCCTCAATCAGGCACAAGTCCCCTTAACATTGCTGGGACACCCTCCTGCCTGGGCTGTTCCCTGGCTCCCGTCTTTGGGGGCCAACCTTCACTTTGTACTTCTTCCCGACTAGGGAGTGGGTTTTCCTGTAAGACTACTGCCTGGGCGCCACTCAGGTCGGCTTTTCTAACATAGTCAGCTCCTCCACCTACCTGAGTCCTTTTAGGACCCTCGGCTCTGTAAGGTCATGTTATTCCCATTCAGCAGGTAATAAAATCGAGGCACAGAGAGAATAGGTGATTGCCTGAAGTTCCATGACAAAGCTGGAGCTAGAGCCCAAGCGCCTTGCCCCAGTGCTTTGCCCCCAGCAGGCCCTACATCAAGGTTTTTGGACTAGGCGCTCACATGAGTGGTTTCCGCTCAGGCTGCATTTGCTCCCCGGACCCTGCTCTGAGCTCTGGCCATTGCAGAGGCTGTCAAAGCCTGACAGGGGTCTGACTGGGGCCCTTTTGCCCAAGTTCCCCTCCCCCCCCCCCAGCTGCTGTGTGAGACCGAGGGCCGGGTCCGTGTGGAGACCACCAAGGACCGCAGCATCTTCACCGTCGAGGGGGCAGAGAAGGAAGACGAGGGTGTCTACATTGTCACGGTGAAGAACCCCGTGGGCGAGGACCAGGTCAATCTCACAGTCAAGGTCATCGGTGAGGCTGGCTGGCCCAGGGCCAAGAGGGGCAAGCAGGGAGGGCCCATCCATTCACTCAGTTAGGCCTTTGACAAACATCATAGGGCGTACTCTCAGCTCCGTGGAGAGGACTGGGATTAGGACACGGGGTGAACATGGGCAGTGGGGAACCATAAAGTGTCAATTACAGGCTGGTGACATAATCAGAGCCGCATTCTAGAAATGATCATGGGGCAGAGGAGGCAGGCACTAGCTGTTGGTCGGGGTGGTGAGGGAACTAGCAGCGCTGGCCCTAGGACTGGGGAAGGGCTGATGTGGGTCCACCCCCCCAGATGTGCCAGATGCCCCTGCGGCCCCCAAGATCAGCAACGTGGGTGAGGACTCCTGCATGGTGCAGTGGGAGGCCCCTGCCTACGATGGAGGCCAGCCCATCCTGGGTGAGTGGAGGGCATAGGGATAGAGCCGAGGGCCGGGTTGCGGGGGTGTCCAGGCTCCAGACCAGAGCTCCTGCCTGACCCTCATCAGGCTACATCCTGGAGCGCAAGAAGAAGAAGAGCTACCGGTGGATGCGGCTGAACTTTGACCTGCTGCGAGAGCTCAGCCACGAGGCCCGGCGCATGATCGAGGGTGTGGTGTATGAGATGAGAGTCTACGCGGTCAACGCCATCGGCATGTCCAGGCCCAGCCCGGCCTCCCAGCCCTTCATGCCGATCGGTGAGGCTGCCTGGCACGGCCCATGCCCTCCCCGGTCAGGCTGCTCTGTGGGCAGCCACCACACAAGACCACATCAGGGTCCCCTTTAAGCCTCAGTTGGGGCTAAGCCTCTTCATTTCACAGATGGAGGAAGTGGGGTTCTCAGCAGTTAAAGGACTAGCTCAAGGTCACCTAGCTGGTAGGTAGGGGTGGGGCCGAGACTCACACCACTCCGACTGCTGGTGCCTCTCAGGCCTCACTTTCCACATCTATAAAATGGGAATGATGACAATATCTACTTCATGGAACGGCGGTCAGCAGGTGCTCAATAAATTTCAGTGGAGCCCTCTTCCTTGCTCCCTTCAACCAGGGAGGGAGGATGATGCCTATGGGGAGCAAGCTGCAGACCTTTCCCTTTAGGGACTGACTTCCAGTTTGCTTAATTCTTAGTGGACTCATCTAACGGGACAGTGCCAGGAAATTCCCCGTTTGAGGCCAGTTTTTCCTGAAATGCTACATTTGTAGCATTTCCTCCATTGTCTAAGGAAGTGGCTCCTTGTAAGCATGTTTGTTCTCTGGGGTATCTCTTCCCATTGACAGCTCTCTTGTGCCCGCTGCCGGGGCTCATATCTTTAAGCCTGTGCAGAGACAGGTCTTTTCCCCGAGCGGAGCTCTTTCTGGCAGGGCTTAGTAGCCGGACAGCACTGGGCAGGGGAGGCCGGGGCGGGGGGAGCGCCCTCGTGGGACCAGTGGTCACTTGGGGGGCTGGGTCACGGCCCCTGGGCCTTCCTGGTGGTGCAGGCCCAGTGGGGCCCCTCTCGGACTCCCCCTGTGCCTAGGCCCCCCGAGCGAGCCCACCCACCTGGCGGTGGAGGACGTGTCGGACACCACTGTCTCCCTCAAGTGGCGGCCGCCGGAGCGCGTGGGAGCGGGCGGCCTGGACGGCTACAGCGTGGAGTACTGCCGGGAGGGCTGTGAGTGCCCCGGGCCGCCCCGCCTGCTGGGCCCCAGAAGGCCTGGGGTGGGGTTGGGTGGGGCGGGGCGGGGGCGGAGGGGGGGCTGCTGATGCCAACGCTGTTCCCCCGCCCCGGGCCAGGCTCGGAGTGGACGGCCGCGCTGCAGGGGCTGACGGAGCGCACCTCCGCGCTGGTGAAGGACCTGCCCACCGGCGCCCGGCTGCTCTTCCGTGTGCGCGCCCACAACGTGGCGGGGCCCGGAGCGCCCGTCGCCACCAAGGAGGCCGTGACGGTGCAGGAGATACTGCGTGAGTGGCCCTTGTGCATTCACGGGACAGACCTGCCACGGACGGCCTGGCCCTTGGGATCGGCGGAAGGGGGGGCACGTCCGGAGAGCCCCTGCCCCTGCGGGGAAGAGGGGACAGGAGAGCCTTTCTCATGCCCCAGGCCCGGGGCAAATATTCGGAGAGGGCTCCCTGCGGTATTCTGGGACGGGGTTCTGGGACAGGAACATGTAGGCCATCACACCATTGTCCTTGAGCTCTGTTCTATGAGCCTCGCAGTTCAACCGGTATTGTCCCTGTGCCCCTGACTCGGTATCAGATTAACCCCTCCGGGATCCACTTCTCATTCCTCTATTTCCAGCAAAGGCTCAGTCGTGTAAAGATTGGAAAGAGGCAGCAGCCTGGGGTGCAAACAGCCTGGGGGATAGGGTAGAGACTCAAACCCTACATTTGCATCCTGACCTGTGACTTGCTAGCTGTGTGACCCTGAGCCACGTGCTCACCCTCTCGGATCCCTGCCTCTTTAGGGTGTGGTGAGGCAGAGGGGGAAGCAGGGATTTTGTAGACCCTCTGGGGCTGGGGTTGGGGGAGCTAGGGGAGGGGCATTTTCCTCTCAGCAGCCTCCTGGCCTCGCCTCCGGAAGGCAGGAGCTGTGGTGCTCCTGGGGCAGGGCTTTCCCCTTGCTGAGCTGCCCACTCGGTACCCACAGAGCGGCCACGGCTCCAGTTGCCCAGGCACCTGCGCCAGACCATCCAGAGAAAGGTTGGGGAGCCCGTGAATCTCCTCATTCCTTTCCAGGTAGGGCCGGCCACCCTCCCTGTGGCCCCCCCCGTGTGTCATCTATGCCTAGTGGGGAGACGTGTCTCGGGGCTGATCAGACCCTGAAATGCCACCCAGTCGTGCCAGGCTCAGGGGTGAGCTGTCCTTCCCCACAGGGCAAGCCCCGGCCTCAGGTGACCTGGACCAAAGAGGGGCAGCCCCTGGCAGGCGAGGAGGTCAGCATCCGCAACAGCCCCACAGACACCATCCTGTTCATCCGGGCTGCTCGCCGCGCCCACTCTGGAACCTACCAGGTGACGCTGCAAATCGAGAACATGGAGGACAAGGCCACGCTGGTCCTGCAGATTGTGGGTGCGTGGCACTGGGCCCCCTCCTCGGGGGTGGGGGGAGCCCTCCCACCAGGTGGCACCTTCCAGCTGGACTCTCTCCTGCAGACAAGCCAAGCCCTCCCCAGGACATTAGGGTCATGGAAGCGTGGGGCTTCAACGTGGCTCTGGAGTGGAAACCACCCCAGGATGATGGCAACACAGAGATCTGGGGTTACACAGTACAGAAAGCCGACAAGAAGACCATGGTGAGCCTGGGGTTCTGGGCCCCCCATACAGACCCTCCTTAGGGCCACACAGACTCCCTCCTCTGACCTTAGAAAGGGTCTGCTGCTCATCCTCCCTGTTTGACCTGGTTCCCGCCACAGTTGGGGTACAGACACCAGGGGCCCCCAAAAGAGGCCCCTGACGGGTAGTAGGGCCAGGCCCCAGAGAGCCTCCCTTTCCTCCACACCCCTAGGAATGGTTCACTGTCTTGGAGCATTACCGCCGCACTCACTGTGTGGTGTCAGAGCTCATCATTGGCAACAGCTACTACTTCCGGGTCTTCAGCCATAACATGGTGGGACCCAGTGACAAGGCTGCCACCACCAAGGAACCTGTCTTTATCCCCAAACCAGGTGCTGTACCTTTACTCCCCACCCCCCCGCCCCAGGGAGGAACCTGGGCAGGGGGGGCGGTGGGAGCAGGGAGGGGGCCTCGTGTGGCGTGACACTCTTGGTACAAAGTCCAAAATCACCAACAGGCATCGCATATGAGCCACCCAGCTATAAGGCCCTGGACTTCTCTGAGGCCCCGAGCTTCACCCGCCCCCTGGTGAACCGCTCAGTCATCGCAGGCTACAACGCTATCCTCTGCTGTGCTGTCCGGGGTAGCCCCAAGGTAGAGAGCTTGGGGCCCTGAGCCAGGCAGACTCAGGAGGCAGGGTTCAGAGGCTCCACCTCCATCGGTCCTCTCCCCAACCTTTCCCTGCATTCTGTCCCACGGGGGCTCACAGCGAGGCTCCTCTCCCCGAAGAGGGCCTTGGCAGTCTCCATTGGCTCCCCGGTCATTCCCCTGCTTGGGCATTGTGTGGACCCTAGTGGGAGCCCGTAGAATAGAAACAGGTTTCCTCCAGGCCTCCTGTCAACCTGCAATGGTCTGCCTTCCTCCCATGACCTGCTTATAGCCCAAGATTTCCTGGTTCAAGAATGGCATGGATCTGGGGGGAGACGCCCGTTTCCGCATGTTCAGCAAGCAGGGAGTGTTGACGCTGGAGATTAGAAAGCCCTGCCCCTTCGACGGGGGCATCTACGTCTGTAGGGCCACCAACTTACAAGGCGAGGCACAGTGTGAGTGCCGCCTAGAAGTACGAGGTGAGGAGTCTGCGGGCCCAGGGCCCAGGGTGGCGGAGCAGGCAGGGAAGCACCTGGGACTCTGCTGGCCTGGCCCCCGCAGCTGCTCTGGCTGAAAGAGCAGTGATCTCGTTGCGTCCAACATGGGCACTGGCTTCTGCTGCCACAGCTGCTCCCTCGGGAGGCTGGGGGGACATGCAAGGTGCTGGGGGGGGAAACACACGTGGCGTGGCCTCCTTCTCCCCTGCAGTGCCTCAGTGACCGGCTGGCTCCCCAGAGGCCAGGTACGTACTCCAAGCCACCCTGACGCCCCGGCCCGAGTCAGAGGCCAAGCCCTGGCCCTTGGTTCGGGGGCAGCCATTGGGAAATGGAGGCGCAGGTGCCTCTCACAGGGCTCAGTTCAGCACGTTCATAAGAGAACCCATCTCGCAGGCACCAAGGGATGCCGGCCCATGTCCCAGGAGCCTGGAAGGACGCTGCCCAAGCCACCTTCCCGCTGTTGGCTGTGTGTGCACGAGTGTGTATCCGGGGCTGGGCTGGGGGAGCGTCAGTGGGGCGGTGCCAGGAAGATGAGCAGGGGGTGCTCTGCACAGACCGGACCGCCTGAGCTCCCCCCTGGAAGTTCTCAGGTCTTTGGGACAAAAAGTTGGGGGGCTCAGGAAACGGTGGTTGGGGACAGGCCTTTCTGGCCCACCACGTCTTCTCAGTGGATAAGGGCAATAAAAGATGAGTGCAGTCACAGCTGGCTCTTGTTGTCTGAAGTGTTTGTTTTCACAAAAAGCACAGGGAAATACACTTGACCTTCCGAGCAAACTGAGGCAGGTGTTCTGTCCCCCAGATGAGTTAAAGGAGGCTGAGAGGTGAATCCTAAATTCATAAAACACTAGAAGAAACCTCCCCCCCCTCCCCCCCCTCTCCGCGTATGTTCTTCCAATGAGGAAAGCAAGGGGCAGTGACGAAAGTGCATTAGCAACAGAGCAGTAACCCAGGGCGCTCCTGCCTGGTACCTTGTGCTCTGTCTGGTCTTTGGCCTGCTGACCTGTGCTCACAGCAGCCTGGATGTGGGGCGGAGCTGGACTTCAGTGTGGCTCTGTGCCCATACGGCCCGGAGAGGAGCTGCCCCAGGCTGCCCTAGGGTCCCAGTGCACAACAAGCCCACGACCCCCCCACACCTGTTTCCCAGTAGGAGAGGGTGGTCCTGTCCAGCATGAGATACTGGGAACAAGGGCCTTCCTCTGCTCCTCCCTGCTGGGAGCCTAAATCCAATCACCAGTTTACTTTTGGGAAGAGGAGGCCAAGGGGTCTGAGATGCCCTAAACAGAATGTGGAGAGTCTCAGGCGCCTGGGTGGCTCAGTCAGTTAAGCACCTGACTCTTGATTTTGGCTCAGGTCAGGACCTCCGGGTGGTGAGATCGAGCCCCACATGGGGCTCCGTGCTGGGTGTGGAGCCTGCTTCAGATTCTCCTCCTCCCCCAACCCCCTGCACTGCTCGCTCTCAAAAACAGCGGTTGGTCTTCTTGCCTAGGAAGTGTCAGAGGTTTCCCCACAGCATAGGAAAAAGAATTCCAGGAAGGCTGGTCCTAGGGTTGCTCCTGTCGGAGTTCTACTCAACCCAAGGCACTGTTGGCCAAGAGCTCAGAGCCCAGGGCTCCAGACCCTGTGGGACGCCCTGGCCAAGTCACAGCCCCCCTCGACCCCGCCCATGAGGGGCCAGAGGAGCCTTGGTTCTCCTTCACAGCTCCGGGACTCTACTCAGGTGTCCTAGCCCGGTTTGGCTGCTTTCTCCAGTGGCCACTTCTCAGCACAGCCGCTCCCTGCAGGGCGAGGGGGCAGAGGGCAGGAGGCCGCTCTCCTGACCTCTCCGGGTGAGGGGCCCTGCTGGGGCTTCCGCATACCAGGACTCGGAAGGGCATGATCTCATCTCTCTCCTTCTAGGCCTGAGACGCCTTTCTGGAGTCCAGGGACAGACCTCCTCAGGCCCGGGCCGAGAGGAGGCATCATCAAATACAAGGCAGTCAGGAGCCCAAGGAGAGCTGAGGATATTTATTTCGCACTCACACATCTGTACATTTTCTATAAATAATGTAGCGCTGACCTCTGTACAATCATCTCTTGCCACACCCCGTGCCAGGAGGCGCCGCCCGCAGACACTGGCTGTGTACACGGACCTCGGCCCCGTTCCACCCTGCTTCCTGGGCACGGCAGCCAGTGGTCGCTGGGACTCTCCCAGCCCAACCACTCTGCTCTCTCAGGCCAAAGGCGAGGCAGACCTTAGGGAAACTGCTGCTCAGCCAAAAGGAGCCCCTCGGTGCCGCCCCCTCTGCCGTGGCAGGGGCTACAGCGGGCAGCAGCCTCCAGCCTGGGAAACTCATAAGGACGAGGGAGGCTGCCACTCACCCTGCCACCCTGTGACTCTCCCTGCCTTTCCCTGCCCACCTCTTGTCTGGGGGGACAGGCCTTAAGCTCCCCTCCCTCGGTACCGAGTGGGACTTCGCCCAGCACCCAGTCATGCCCGGAGGACGGAGAGCCAGAGCCCTGCACTGGAGGGAGAGAAAGCCAAGGATGAGGAACCACAACACGACTCTCAGGGACACGCAACTGTGGGCTCCTACTGTACTCAGAGTGCTTAGACGCCACTGGCCCAAAAGACAGACAGACATCACTCTTGAGCCTTGAGGGGAGAGTAGACTGGTCTCCTGGGAATGGAGAGGGAACAGGTAGAGGAAACCAGCTGAGCCCTGTGACAGACACTAAGACACGCTGAGACACACAACTGTGAACCAACTAAGCCACAGCTAGGGGCTTGCAGAGAACACACGTGCAGCATTGTGTCCTTGCGAACAGAAGACGCAAGGGCGTCCCCTGGACTGGGGGGGCTCTCAACCCCTCCCATCAGCTCGAGACGGGCCGGGGCGGGGTCCTGAGGTCTTCCTCCCTGCTGCGGACTGCAGCCACGTACGAGAAGAGACACAACACAGAGTAGCAGATCTCGTGGGCCTAGAGGGGAGAGGAAAACCAGACGGATCAGATTCCTGAGACTCCGACATCGCCACGGGGGAAGATGTGCCCAGCAGGAAACTGCCCTCACGGCTGGCCGGTGGGACGGGGCATCTGTGAGCGTGGGTCTCTCCCAGGGCGGAAGACTTGTTTTGGCTTCAGCTGAACCTGCGGCGTCTAGACCAAGCTCAGGTCTCCAGCCAGCCCTAGTCGGCCTGCCCCCGTGCCCTCGGCGGGCCCGCCCCACGCCTGTGGGAAGGTCCCCGGGGAGCCCTGCGCAGAGCGGCCTGCCGGACTTGGGGGGCCACTCACCATCGGTGTCTTGTACTTGTGGCTCACCACTTCTTTAATTTCAGGAACTAAAACCGGACGGGCAAGAGACAAAACAGAAAGTTCAAAACTAAGAGCAATAGTGCCAGGCTCCCCCAGGCGGCAGCGCCCGGCACCAGGG
The DNA here is from genome assembly GCA_004024625.1 of Mellivora capensis. Classification (NCBI taxonomy): domain Eukaryota; kingdom Metazoa; phylum Chordata; class Mammalia; order Carnivora; family Mustelidae; genus Mellivora; species Mellivora capensis. The sequence goes on from PISX010000037.1 coordinate 78,967, forward strand.
TCCCCTTCCCCGTGGTGGCCTTTCCCAGTGGCTGCAGCGGCTTCTGCTCTGATAGCTTCTGCCCAGCCGCTGCCGGGTGAGAGGACACGGCCCCAGACTCCTCGGCCAGACCTGTGCGCTCTGTTGTGGCTCCCTGCTCGATGGCTGCAACTCTAGCCACTTCTGTAAGAGCCTCAGCACGGGAGCAGGCTGGCCTCTCACCACGGCCCCGAGGAGCTGCGGTGGGGTGTCCCCCCGTGTTGGCCGGGTGAAGAGAGTCGTCTCTAGCCTGTGCCATCACCTGAGATGCCCAAGAACTGCTCCCCGTTACCAGCCGACACTCTGTTTGTGTTAAGCATGGTTCCCTGTACTCCCAGCCCCTACGCAGAGCGTCCTGAGGCTGGATGGAGAAGTGGCATGACACTAACACCCAGCAGACTTGTAAGTGTCCTTCCCTGAGGGCCAGGAGAGGCCCAGGCCTGCCTGTGTGAGGGAGAGCGTCAGAGGGCTCTGGAGCAGACACACCGAGCAGACAGCACCCGGGGAGGCAGGTGACAAGGACTATCAGGCAAAATACACACATGTCCACAGCCCAGAATGCAAGACTGAGTCACCCCTGCCCCAGCCATGCAGGGGTTCTGTTTGGCCAGAGGAAGGAGGAAGGCCCCCCGGGGCTCAGCCATCCTGACGGCCCCTGGAGATGGGGGCAGAGGGGCGTGGCGTCCCCCTGGGGGCCAGAAAAGGTAGGATGAGAGTTGGCCACACCTTCTTACTGACCCTGGGAGGTAGAACTTGGGGGGAACCCAGGGTCAGCAGGGGGTAAACTCATCATAGGTAGAGCAAGAAGCCCAGGTCCTTCTCCTGAGTTGAAAGATTCCCCCAAACATCTCTCTGGCAGAAGAGGGAAGGGAGCAAACTCACAGGGGAGAAAACTCAGAACCAGTGAGCCAGCATGAGGAGGGAAAGGGGAGGCTGGGAGGAAGAGGGTGGGGAGAAAAGGGATGGGACAAACTGGCAAGTGAGCAGCTGGTCTGCTTGAAGGGAGCCCATCCCACCCAGGCAGGTGGGCCCAGGCAGGGTCCTGCAGGAGGCAGCACGAGCCGAGGTCACTTTACCTGCTGGAGAACGAAGGTTTTCATAGCAGCGATGAGGGGCACAAAAGAATGAAGCACAAACACAGCAGGAACTCAAAGCCCCAGGGTGAGAACCCACTACACCACCGCTCAGCGGCAGCACCTGGCTGCGGGGAAGCCGGCTCCCAGCCTCCGGCGACAGCTGCCCTGCCTGCCTCGGAGGCCTATGGGGCTTCCCTGCCCTCTAGAGTGGCTGCCTGGCCCCCGAAGGTCCCTCCTCCAGCATAGAGGCCAGGTGGATGCCAGGGGGGCACTGGGGTGGCTGGAGGGAGCCCTGGGCTGCTAGGAGGAGCTCAGCAGGCGACATGAACACAGCAGAGCTTGAAAACTGCCCATCTGCTCTGCCCCAGAACTTTCTGACCACCAGCTGGCCGAGAAGGGAGGGGGGCGCCTGCTCACGGAGCCTCCACCGGAGCGTCTCTGAGCTCTAAACCCATCTAAGGCCACTTGCTCTTCTGCGACCCCTTCCCTAGCAGCCACTGTCTCTCTCTTCTTTTTTCCTCCTTCCCCTGGCACCTCACGGCTTCCCTTTGCTTCCCTGTCACTCCTAAGCCTCCTGACCTCTCTGCAGAGGCGCTTCTTCTCTCTGCCTCTAGTCCCTCCTCTGGAGCGCCGAGGTTTGAGTTACTGCCATGTGAGTCCAGACCTAAGAGCAAAATAGTGTAATTACCAAATTCCTCCAGGACAAAGACGCCTCGGACTGTATTGCACTTTTTAATGTGATTCAGCTCTATGAAAACCTGCAAGAGAGGGAGGGAGGGCGGGGTCAGGCCCGGAGGCTCTCCCCCTGCCCACGGCTGCCCGGCTGCCCGCTCCCCCAGCTACAGCCCCACCCCCGCACAGAAGACCTAGTTCCCAGAGGGAGGGCCGCAGAATCCACACACACACAACTCAAAGCGCTAAGAAGCGAAGACAGCAGAAAGGGCATGTACCTTCCGCTCCTGGCCGGAGGAGAAAGCATGGGAGAGAAATGAAGGCGTTAGTTTTAATGGTCAGACCCCACCTGAAGGCCCCTCTGCTGTCCTGGGCTGCCCGCCCATACCCTCTGCCCAGGGCAGCGCCTGGAGGACACGGTGCCCCGGGGGTCTCCCCCGTCAGCCCATCAGCTCTCTACCCTTCCATGCATCCTCCTCCGGCGCAGAGGGCTGGCACGGGCGCAAAGCTCCCCTCGGACTGTCCTCGGGGTGGGAGGTGTTGATACCGTCCTTGAAACAAAATCCAGGCTCTCCCAAGAGGTACGCGGTGAGAGAATAATGGCTATCGCTTGGGAGCACCGACTGCGAGTTCTACAATCCTATCTGCGAGCCTTACATCCATGTGGCCCAGTGTGCAGCACGACCCTCGTTTTACAGAGGAGGACACAGGATCAGGAAATCTATCTGCCCACGAGTAACGAAGCCGGGTTCTGAGTCCAAGCACATCCTGACCCCGAAGATCCATTTGTGACCTCGCCCTGTAGGACTCCACCCTCAATGGGTCCTCAACTCCAAAGGACCCCACGGCCGTTCTCCTGTGATCAGTCAGGGCCTGACTCCCCCTCTCAGCAGGATCTCTCTTCTAGGGCAAAGCCTTAAACTACAGACCAGCAGCTTGTACCTATCCATGGATTGGTTAGACACTGGGTCGGTCCGGGCGGGGGGCACCCAGAAGGGGGCTGGCCGTTGTTTAACAAGACCTCCTCTTCGGAAGGAGAGGCATCAGGGGAAGCCACAGCACTAAAAGGCGGTCAGAAGCCTGTTCCCCAAGAAGTGCCGGCACCTTCGTGCTCCAGGAAAGAACTTCACTAAACCTCTCCTTGGGCTGACCCTAAGGTCTCAGGTATGCTATTTAATATATTAAAGTCACAGGCAGGAAATATACTGCTGGAAATAGACTGCCTGAGCAGCTGTTTCCCATCACACCAAAGCTGCCCGCTTGGGTTCCTGAAAGAAGAAACTACAATGGCAAGGGGAGGAAGAAAGCCACGGAGTCCAGAGGGCCACCTCCCCCGAGTGTGTGCGGCCTGGCTCGGGGCTGTGGTGCTCGCACACGCAGACCTGGCTCACAGCCTCAAGGAGAGGAACCAGGACATCAGGGAAGGGGTAGGGAAGGCACTTGTGTGAAGAGTCAGAACTGGGAACGGACCTGGGATGACGCGCTGGCCTCAGAAAGGAATTAGCTTAAGGACTGTCCACTGAGAGAAAAAGTAACACTGTGTTAAAAGACCAAGAGAAAAAAAAAAGTCAGCTCCTATGGTGGGATCACAATGAGAGAAAGATGGACTCTGAAGTGCTCCCCAGCCAAAAGAAGGGGAATGGGGCCTGTGGAGCAGGGGACAGAGTGGGGACACTCAGAGGAATGGAAAGAATAGAAAGAAGAATCAGCAGGAGAAAATAGGCAAATAAACACACATACTCCAGGTAAGACAGACACAAGCTCCACACACGCACACGCACGCACGCGCACGCACACAAGCTTCGTGCACACCGGAAACACGTGAGGAGATCAGCTGGTCTAGACTCTCAAAGCAAAACCACCAAGCAGAAGCACACCCTGGGAACAAGGGAAGGCAGACACTGTGCGAAGAAGGGCCAAGTGAGACGCTCCCACTCACACTGCGCTGGGTCTAATGGACGGAGACAGCCTAGCCACCAAGGCTCCCTCTCTTTCCCCGCCTCCCACGGAGGCTCCCCCTGCACCTTCTGGGTAGTGGCCAACGTCACTGCGCCCTCCCTCTGATTTCTGTCTCTGGTCCAGCTGCTCCCATCCTCCCACTAGCCCCGAAGGCCCAGAGGCTCACTGGAAAAGCACTGGGACCTGGACACTGAGCCTTTCTGCAGATGGAAGAACAGGGCCAGGCAGCCGCTGCTGCCCCTCCCACCTACCTGGCTGTGCATGAACTTGAGATTGATCCCTTCTAGGGTGACCTGCAGCAAGCCGCCCTCACCAGTCTTCATGTCCTGCACAGGGAACTCGCCACCCAGTTCAGGGCCTGCGTTGGGGGAGGAGGTCGTCAGCTAACTGGGGCAGGGACCCCGGGCCTGAGCTCCTGGTTAGGCCTCTGACCCTCAGGACGAACAGAACCAAGCCAAAGACCCTTGCTCGGGGAGTCACTGTCTTCTCACCGGGTTTGATGCTCTGCTGTCGGGCTGCGGCTCGCTCCATGCTGTCCTTCACGCAGTAGTACAGTTCCCGACACTGCGGCACGGGGGACAGAACATCCTGTCATCCGGGCCTCCCAGGGTCCCCCTGCTCCACTCTCTACCGTCAGCCAGAGCCAGGCCGCAGGGACAGCCTGCCGTGTCCCACATGACAGCCGGACATAAAGGGGGCTCTCGACATGGATCGTGGAATTTTAACTTCCTTGCAAGAAGCTTGACGCTTCGCCCTCAGCAGCCCCCCCACCCCCAACCCGGATGGAGCTCCTGGGTACCTTCTTGGTATAGAACTTGTTGAGCTGAGTCTCAGAGCCATTTCTGCGCCACAGGCACAGCACCTTGGTCTTGGGGCAGTAGGTCATGTTGATGAGCTTCTCATACCACCAGCGCTCGTACACCGTCCCGATGTTACTCCGCAGAACCACACAGTCATCGCACACCTGCGGAGGCCACGGGGAGCCTCAGCGGGCCTTGTCGTCTGGACTCTCCGTCAGCCCAGGCTGCACAGCCCTGTCTCCCGGGGGGAAATGACAGGACGGCTGGTCCTGGGAGCAACCCCACGGTCAGCTTCTCGGCCTCCTGCTTACCGAGGAGGGGACACAAACACTGACCTGCCGGACATACTGTCCGCTAGAAGGGTTACTGAAACAAAAGGAATCACGGAGAGGAGCCTGCGGGCAGGTAAGGAGACGCAATCGGTGCTTCGACTTTCACTTCAACCCACGTCTGTCACCTCTTATATGCTCTCAACTTAAGAGGGCATCTCACACCGCCATGTGCCACCCTCAGGAATGATCTCTGCGGATGAGCACAAAGGCGGGAGACTATGGCAGGCTTAAGCAAGGAGGGAAAAAGGGAACCAACGCATTTTCTAATACTGGTTCAGCCCTAGTTCTGCACAAATCTTTTAAATAATTAATCACATAAGTGATGCATGGGCAATGCTTATTGCAAAAAATATAATACAGGGAGGTATAAATTAAAAGGCAAACTTCTCCTTCACATTCTCTTTTTAATACCGTCTTTTTTAATTAACTAATTAATTTATTTTGAGAGAGAGTGTGTGTGTCCGTGCATGCAAGTGAGCGTGAGTCAGGGCGGGGAGGGGCAGAGGAAAAGGGAGAGAATCTTAAAACAGGCTCTACATCTGGCGTGGAGCCTGATGTGCGGCTCGATCTCATGACGCCGAGATCATGACTCGAGCCAAAATCAAGAGTCAGACGTTCGACTGACTGAGCCACCCAGGTGCCCCCTTCACATTCTCCTCTTATTCAACATTCTCCCTCTCAGATCAGACTGCATTAGGTTCCCGGCTTCCCGTTACTTAGCTGGGTCACCTTGGACAAGCTGGCCTGCATCTGCATTTCCTCACATGGAGATTAAATAAGTCAATGTGCATAGAATTCTTCGAACAAAGCTGGGCACATAGGAAGTGCCTATAATTAGGTGCTCTAACAGCATTATAATTATAATATAAAAAATGTAACACTGATTATTACAACCCCATTGATGGTTCTTAAACCTTTCTCCACATGAGACCGATTTTCCCGAGTTCCTGAACCTCTCTCTGTCTGGATGGCTCACAGGCAGCACCTTGATCTCATCACGCCCAAATCTGAAGTCAGCATTTTCTACTGGGCAGATCCTCTTTCCGAGTCCCCCGTCGCCATTCACCCAGCGGTCTAAGCCAAAAATGAAGGAGTGATGTGAGACTCCTTTCTTCCCTCTCAATACACTGAGTTCTGTCCATTTTACTTCAAATACCCCCGGAACTGTCTCCCTCCACCACCGTGGCTAGTAATTCACAGTTCTTTTAAGTCTAAGCTCAAAGGTCATTTCCGCGGGGTCATCCACTACTCCTAGACCCTCTGCTATGTATTCCCACACTGCCTGCCCCTGTGCATCTTCTCCCATAACGCTCACCAGACTTCATGACACTTTGCTTCCTTAGCTGACTTCCCCAACGGCTTGTCAATCCCATCCGGGCAACAGAAACCATGTCTCGCTTACTCACTGCTACAACCACATACCCACAGTACCTTGGCCTATAGTATGTGCTCCATAATTTAAAGTGAATGAAAAAGGAATATGCAAGACTACCAGGTTTAGTCTACTATTTGGAGTTACAGAGGTTCTAAAAGCCCTATGAAGAACAAGGTCATATAGTAGCTGAGTAGAAATTAGAAATCTAGTCCTAGTCTGACTCTAGTTTTCTCCAGGTGAAAAATGAAGACTACTACCCCTTTTTCCATAATTCTTTAAGAACACCATGTAAAGGAGAAGGGCAGGACAGGCACCAGGACATATGATTTCTAGGCTAGAGAGATGACAGTAACAATGTACCCGACTCATCTATGCTGCTGGTGGAGATATAAACTGGTATAGTCTTTGGGATGGTATTTGGCAGAATCTATAAAAATTTTAAATCTATATAAACTTGATCCATAAATTTCACATTAAGAATCTATAAAATTAAGGGATGCCTGGATGGCTCAGTCGGTTAAGTGTCTGCCTTCAGCTCAGGTCATGATCCCGGGATCCTGGGATCGAGGCCCACATCAGGCTCTCAGCTCGGCGGGGAGCCGGCTTCTCCCTCTGCCTGCTGCTTCCTTCCTTGTGCTCGCTCACTCTCACTCTCTATCAGACAAATAAATAAAATATTTTTTAAAAATCTATAAAATTAAGAAGGCTATAGAAATTCTCATGTGAGGGGCACCTGGGTGGCTCAGTTGGTTGAGCGTCCGACTCTTGGTTTTGGCTTAGGTCATGATCCCAGGGTCCTGGGATCGAGCCCCGTGACAGACTCCCTGCTCAGTGGGAAGACTGCTTCTCCCTCTCCCACCCACCTGCCTGTGTTCCCTCTACCGCTGTGTCTGTCAAATAAATAAACAAAATCTTTAAAAAATAATAATAATAAAATAAAAGGAAAGGAAAAGGAAAGGGTGAGAATCAGCTGCCCCTTCTTTATGGTGCAGATATCCTGTTAGTCCTCAGCTCGAGGAGACACCTAACCAAGTTCTAAAACTTCCCAGTGACATGAACATGACTCTCTTCTCAGCTACACCAACACGCGTGTGTCTGCTTCAGGGCCGCCTGCCCCATGCTTGATAAACCACTCATCCAGAAAGCTGTGGGTGTACAAATCAAACTCAACTAAACCAAAAGGAAACAGAATACTTGTAAAATTATTTAATTTTACTACTTTATATAGGAGCTATACTTGGTTCCTTCATTCATTTTAGAATTAAAAATACCTGGTATTTTAGAATTAAAAATTAAAAATTAATTCTAGAATTAGAAATAAAGAAACCAAAGCCAATTTCCTTTACAATCTTGGAATACGGAAGGGTTTTTCTACCTATGACTCAAAATCCAGAAGCTATTAAAAAAAAAAAAAAAAAAGACTAACTAATTCAACGACATAAAAGTAAAAAGATTCTGCCCAAGGGCTAGAGGGAGGGTTAAAAAAAAAAAAAAAGTAAAACAATTCTGCATGGCAAAAACCCATAGGCAAACTCAAAGGACTGATGAGGAACTTCACAAGGAACAGGTCGGACGGCCCATATCTACACCCACTGATCTCGAAGAGAGAGACGTGAGCAAATGGGGCAACAGGCAATAAAAACACCACCCATGAAGTATTCTTGCCAAAATACTGAATTGGAAACTCATCCAACCCCTAGATTGAACTACCAGTGTTCATAAAAAATACCAGCGATGAAGAAACGTGTTAACACCAAAGAGATGCAATCAGCAGGAAGTCTAGAACGTGAGGTACTCTGTGCGGCACATTTCTTCTACGAAAGAAATGGCAGAGTGGGAGGGGAACTGTTATGTGTTAAGAGCTACTTCAGAGTCCTATCAGCCAAGGCCATCTAAGCATTTTTCCCTTTGGTGCGGTGACAGCCTCTGCGAGCTCCTTCAGCACCTGTGTGTGTGTGGAGGGAAGCAGGCGCGGCCTCACGCGCGGCAGCACGGTGAGCACCAGCGCGCACGTGAAGAAAACCAAGGGCACGTATGTACTGACTGGTGAGCCAACTACGGTACAACCACACCGTGGAATACGACACGGCCGTAGAAAGAATGAGAGCCACAGGGAATACAGCGGATGACATCCTTGTGATGTATGGTGACAGACGGGGACCACACTTATCACGGTGAGCCCTGCGCAATGCACAGAATCGCCAAATCAGTACGCTGTACACTTGAAACTAATTCAACATTGTACATCAACTCTTCTTCAATCAAAAAAAAAAAAAAGAACCCTCTTTTTGTACTGTACTTGCACTGCAGGGTATGTTCAATGAGAAAAGCAAGGTACGGATCAGTGGATATGATGTGCTACCTTTCTGTAAGAAAAAAGAAAAGGAACTTAACTTTATGTTTTTTGTGTGTTTGTATAAAATACCACTGAACGATACAAAGGAAACCACAGAAGTGGTTACCTACAGAAGGAAGTGGTGAAGGGGAGGGGAAATTGAGAGGAAAGGGATAAGAAAGAGAGCGAGACTTCCTAATGCCCACCGTTTCAAGTTGTCCTGACTTACGGACAATGTGACTACATCATCTATTCAACATATATGTAAAAGAAATGATGGTGAATTAGCCATTATATTACTTGCATAAGAGCCTGACAATTTAATGATAAGTGGATCATGAAGATGAATGAGATTAAGTGGGAGAATATTCCGGTATCCAGTCGAGGAGTTCCCTGTGACTCTCAAATGTTCCTGTGAGACATATGAACTAGCATTTACCTCCATGAAGAAGATATCTCCGTTTGTGTCTGTCCCTGCATGTACCACAAATGTCTGCTTCTTCATGTGCCGGCTGCCACTGGACCGGATAGCGAGATCACGTCCATTCTGAAGAAAGAGAGATCTGTTAAGGTCATCGGTAAATCTCTCTCACAGAGCTCTCTGGGCCAAGAATTCCGCCCCCATCCCCCACTTCAGCAAGTAAATTCCTATCAGCTTACTTAGCACAGTGCCATCTGCTGGCCACAGGCCACGAGGGAGGGATGCATTCTCAAACTTTTTGGCCTTGGGACTCCCATACCTCTTAAATACTATTCATGACTCTGGAGAGCTTAGGTTTCTGTGAATTGTATCTATAGATATTTACCATATTAGAAATTAAAACGGAAAAAAAGTAAATATTAATTTTGAAGTCATTAAGAATTCTAGTAATACACCCATTACATGGTAATATAAGTAATTTTTTTAAAATAACATATTTCCCAAAACAAGCAAAAAAATGAGAAGACTGACACTGTTCCATATTTTTGCACATGTTTGTCTTTAAGAAATATCTGGATTCTCATTTCTGCTTCTGCATTCAATCCACTGTGTTATGTTGGTTTGGCTGAGGTATATAAAGAAAATCTAGTCTCACAGACATGTATTTGGAAAAGGGAAGAGTATTTTAATAGCTTTTCCAGATAAATATGCATAATTTTCTTTGGTAATTATAACAAAACTTGAGAAGTGACAGTTTGTCATAGTTGCAATATGAAATCTGAAAACCCATCAATGAATATTTTGCACTTTGTTGCATGAAATCCTTTTGTCTACCTTGCATTTTGATTGGATCTGTACTCACACTTGAATTTGTAACACCACGCAATGGCCTTTCAGAAACTATGGGTTTAAGGAGTAATGCAGCTCTTCTAAATATTGAAACATTTTGTTACAGAGTATCAAAAAATCACACTGATTAATATCATCAATCTTGTTACAAAAGCCTTTAAATATCAGGAAGCTTCAAGCTTAAAATCTGCCAAATAAATACCCAACTCTGAACAACCACAGTCACTCCTCCTAGTGAAAATTATGTCCCATGAACGAAGCTGACAGTTCACCTTGCAACTCAAACTGTTAACGATCGCTTTTCCTTGAAACAATCATATTTTGCTCTGCAGCACAATACTTCCTGTATATTTTTCATTTGGTCACATAAAATATTAAAAAGATGTATCATCAATGATCAGATTAGTAAAATTAATGATTTGAATGCTTTCATCGAGAACATTCGTAAGTGCAACTATTTTTCTTTCTCTTTCTTTTTTAAATGGAGAGCGCCCTCCCACTGTGCGAAGGTTACCAGCAGTTTTAGCCATCACTGCTTTTGTGCCATCAGTGCAAATGTCAACCCAGGACAAAAAGGCAAAGATTTTAGTACTATTATGAAAACAGTTTTCGGCTCGTGGATCCTCAGGAGTCCACAGACCACATGCAGAAATGGCTGCAGCAGGATGGTTCAGTACAAAGAATCCTGTCACAGAACAGAGGGACTAATGTCTCATTTAGACTCAAAGCCCTATTTTCAAAACTGGGGGTCTTGAAAATATACATGCCAACAAATGATCCGTGGGGAAGCCTCTGCATTAGGCGACAAGGCCCCAGCCTGGAAGGCGACAAGTGCCAGTGGGAGGGGAGCCTAGGGGACGGCCCAGACATGCTTACCAGGTTTGCCAGCTGATCAAGCACTTCATTGATTTGCTGGCTGTACACAAGCCCAATATGTGACTTTCCCATTAGGCGCCTCACCTTCTTCCGGATGTCATTCTTATTTACCTGCGAAGCCGAATGGGATCTTAATGAGGGCTCTGCTCTCTTTGCAACTGACATAGACATGTCATGACATAGACATAGACATGACATAGAGGGGACGTACGAGCAAGTTTCCTACCATGTGAGACAATGCTGGGTCCACATCACTGAATATGAGAGAAAACATTCAATTGTTCTGCCAACAGGCTGGGAAGGAAAACCCTGGTTGTCTTGGGGTGGCTGCTGTAGATAAGCAGCTTTCAGAGCAGGTCTGGTTCAAATGGACTGGGGTTCACTTCCTCCCTATCCCCAACTGTAACACTGAGCCCTGACGGGGCCCTAAGAACCCCTGGGGCTCCTTGGAGTACAGTTCAAAACGAGACTTTAGAGGAGCAACATTCTTTCTCGGCTGTAGCAGAGACATGTTCCCGGGGTTCAGGATCACCACCCTTTCCCAACCAGAGTTCACCGGAACCCTGGAGTTCACCAGAGAAGAGAGATGAAACAAACTAAGTCAGCCTGTCAGGTGTTTTCTGTGCTGGATCAACTAAACCCTTCATGTTTAGAGAGGCTAGGAGAAAGAGGAGAAACCCAGGGACTCACTCTCAAAACAACTCTCTTCTACCCATCAACCCCAAACTTATGCTTCCCTTTCAAAGCAGGCCTCTTCTATTTGGTAACATAGTTCTTCCACAGCTATAACAAGTACAACTGAGTCAACCCAGAACTTGTCATTAATTTTTTTTTAAGATTTTATTTATTTATTTGACAGAGAATGATCACAAGTAGGCAGAGAGGCAGGCAGAGAGAGATAGAGGGAAGCAGGCTCCCTGCTGAGCAGAGAGCCCGATGCGGGGCTTGATCCCAGGACCCTGAGACCATCACCTGAGCTGAAGGCAGAGGCTTTAACCCACTGAGCCACCCAGGTACCCCTTGTCATTAATTTTTAACGAGTAGCTCTTTTTACATCTATGGAAAATTCTGTAAGATAAAGGGCTGGTGCTGAAAAATGAATTCTGACTATTCTAAGATTTTAGAAAGTATTTTTAAAATTCATCATATTCTATATGGAGTTCTACCGGCATCCTAAAACTACTTAGCAAAGGAAGCCCATTTAAAATTCAAAATTGGGGGACGCCTGGGTGGCTCAGTTGGTTGGACAACTGCCTTCGGCTCAGGTCATGATCCCGGAGACCCGAGATTGAGTCCCGCATCAGGCTCCCAGCTCCACGGGGAGTCTGCTTCTCCCTCTGACCTTCTCCTTGCTCATGCTCTCTCACTGCCTCTCTCTCAAATAAATAAATAAAATCTTTAAAAAAAAAAATTCAAAATTGGGGGCGCCTGGGTGGCTCAGTCAGTTAAGTGTCTGCCTTCAGCTTAGGTCATGATCTCAGGGTCCTGGGATTGAGCCCCATGTCAGGCTCCCTGCTCGGTGGGGAGTCTCCTTCTCCCTGTGCCCCTGCTCATGCCCTCTCCCTCTGCTCACAAAATAAATAAAATCTTTAAAAATAAATAAAAAATGAAAATAAAACTCAAACAGGGTGCCTGACTGGCTCAGTTGGTAGAGTGTGCAACTCTCTTTTTAAAAAGAGTTATTTTTTAATTTATTTTAAAGATGTATTCATTTATTTTTGAGAGGGAGCACACAAGCATGTGTGAATGGGGGCCGGGGTGGGAGAAGATGGGCAGAGGGAGAGAGAAAGGGACAGAAGCAGACTTTCCGCTGAGTGGGGAGCGCGATGTGGGACTCGATCCCATGACCCTGATCATGGGATCACGTCCCAGGATCACGACCTGAGCCAAAACCAAGAGTCAGATGCTCAACTGACAGTGCCACTCAGGTGCCCCTGTTTATTTGAGAGAGAGAGAGAGAGGTGGTGAGGGGCAGAGGGAAGAGGGAGAAAGTCCCACACAGACTCCAAGCTGAGTGCAGAATCAGACACAGGGCTCGATCTCACGACCCCAAGATCACCTGAACTGAAACCAAGAGTAGGATGCTCAAGTGACTGTGCCACCCAGACCTCCCAAGTGTGCCACTCTTAATCTTGGGCTTGTGAGTCCCAGTCCCATGCTAGCACAGAGATTACTTAAAAATTTATTTTTTATTTATTTTTTAAAAATATTTTATTTATTTGTTCGAGAAAGAGCTAGAGAGAGCACAAGCAAAGTTAGGGGCAGAGGTAGAAGCAGGCCCTCTGCTGAGCAGGGAACCCAAAGTGAGGCTCAATCCTGGGACTCCGGGATCATGACCTGAGCTGAAGGCAGACACTTAACTGACTGAGCCACCCAGGAGCCTTCCAAAAAATTTTTTTAAATAAGAAAATAAGGGGCGCCTGGGTGGCTCAGTGGGTTAAAGCCTCTGCCTTCGGCTCAGGTCATGAGCCCAGGGTCCTGGGATCGAGCCCCGTATCAGGCTCTCTGCTCAGCGGGGAGCCTGCTTCCCCCCTCTCTCTGTCTCTTTACCTGCTTGTGATCTCTCTCTCTCTGTCAAATAAATAAATAAAATATTTTTTAAAATAAATAAATAAATAAATAAGAAAATAAAATTCAAAATGAACAAATGGAATGGAATCACCAGTCACCTTTACAACATTCCTCAGTACAACAGCCTGGCAGCTTTAGGCAAACAGAGCATGTGTGAGCTGTAACGACCTCACAGTTTCTTTTTCTTTCTTTCTTTTTTTTTTTTAAAGATTTTATTTATTTGGGGCACCTGGGTAGCTCAGTGGGTGGGTTAAAGCCTCTGACTTCAGCTCAGGTCATGGTCTCAGGGTCCTGGGATCGAGCCCCGCATCAGGCTCTCTGCTTGGCAGGGAGCCTGATTCCTCCTCTCTCTCTGCCTGCCTCTCTGCCTACTGTGATCTGCCTGTCAAAAAAAAAAAAAAAAGTCTTAAAAAAAAAAGGATTTTATTTATTTATGACAGAGAGAGATAGAGAGCGAGGGAACACAAGTAGGGAAGCTGGAGAGGGAGAAGCAGGCTTCCGGCTTCTCCCGGATGTGAGCTTCCGGGAGCCTGATGTGCGGCTGAATCCCAGGACTCTGGGATCATGACCTGAGCCTAAAGCAGACGTGTAACAACTGAGCAACCCAGGTGCCCCAAGACCTCACACTTTCAATCAGGAAGAGAGACCTAGTAAGATGCTCTGACAGCTTCCCAAATGCCCCAGAATTTAGGTTACAGGAACAGGCTTTGTCCTTCCAGGATCAGTAGTAGCTGGGCACAAGCAAAGTCAACATTACCTTCATCAGTAGCATGTAGGAGATGAGGTTGTGCAAAAGCGTGGCCAGCAAACGATCTTCATCATCCTCCAGGCGCTTCCGGTCATGTTCTCCCAGGGACAGGTACCTGAGCAGGAGACCAGCAAAGTCAGCTCTTAGGTAGGAGACCACAGAACTAACTTGGAAGAGGCTGAATTTGCATTTTTCAAGCATTCACTAAGTCTCATACCTGTCGATCATTTCCTGGGGACCCTGGTCCATACCCATTCCTTCTCTCTCCAACATCACAGCATCTAAGAACGCGTCTTCCCAGAACTGCATTTGGTCCCATAAAGTAGAACGTTCTTTGCCTGTGTGGAACAGAATTTTTCTAGGGGCTTATTTAACATAGAAAGAATACAGCTGCCAAACCAAAGTAAAGAGTAAGCTCTAGATAAAAGGGACAAATTCTAGGACAAAGCAAATGTGAGCCTCTCGACCCGAGAACTAACATTCCTGCCACCAGCCCCAGCTCTTCCAAGTGAGGCCCAGCCCCTCCCGAGGAGGAGGGATGAACACAGCACACAAAGAAAGGTGGTTACTTATAGAAAAGGTCTCCATAGCCGCATCCTCTAACTGGTCCCACATCGATCCTTTGTCCCTTCCTGCCAATTTGTGAGCAGGAAGAACCATGGTTGCAAGAAAGGAAAGACAGACAGACAGAAAGACAGAGGCTGTTGATTAAAACCAAAATCTAGTCTCTTCCAATGCTCACCTACTGCCTTTTCCAGACCCAGTAAGTCACCTTCTACAGATATAAACACACCCTCTAACATTAGCACTGAGATCAGCCCAGAGTTAAGCAGCTACATGTTCAGCGCTACCCTCTTCCCCAGCTGAGTCCAGCTTTCTTCCAGTGCAAGAGGCCTTCCCAGTCTGTGTCTCACCTAGGAGTCCCTCGTAGAGATAGACTCGCTGGCTTACATCCTCAGACGAGCGAACTGGGCTGCCCACCAGCTTCTCCTTGACACTTGGCTTCAAGCTGTGGGCTTTCCCCTACAAAGAGGTGATAGGTTAGCTGCCCAAGGTACCAACGGACAGGGCAACGTAAGCCACACAGCGCATTAAGAGGCCCACACACCCATTAACCTTCACTAGCAACATGCCCTCGAGCAGTCCTGCTTATGCTCTTGCACTCGCCTCAAGGATTGGACCAGAAGTCAATCTGATAATGCTGTTTTCTGCTGTTGTCTCCTACAATATGCAATCACATTTTCATTTTCCTTGTCTTTACCCTAGAGTCTCTGTAAGACTCTTTGATCTTTAAAATGAATAAATAAGAAGCAAATGCTCTGTAGCAGCATGATGCAATAGAAGATAACACTGGGTCTGAAGACAGACTAACCAAGATTCAGATCCCTGTCTCTTACTAGCTGTGTGACCTGACACGTAAAACTTAGCTTCTCTAAAAAAAAACAAAAAAAAACTTAGCTTCTCTGAGTCTTGTTTTCCTCACCGGTAAAAGGAAGGGTATAATATATCTACCTTGCAGGACCATTATGGGAATTAAATTAGAAAATACATATTAATGCCTGGTTCATGGTTGGATGGGATAAATGTTAATTTCTTCTTTCCTACCATCTCTTAGAAATATCTGCCCCTTAGAAAAATCACTAACTTTACCTGCCATTTCTGCAATATTAGACTCTCTATTCATTCAAAAAAGATTTCAAATGGGTAAGAGGCAAATTTCATGCCCATTTCACAATTTATGCAACAGCATGAGCAGAGAAGCGACTGATCAAAGGTTATGAGGCAACACCTAATTAGTGTGTCTACACGCCAGTCTCTGGGTTCATAGCCCAATTCTTTGTTCAACAGACCATACTGACTTAATATAACTTATTTCTTGCTAAAACAGCCTTCTTTTTTTGAGCCAAGAAATTTAGATAATTGCTCTTGGCAACTCAACTGTACAAAAACAGCCCTTGCCCACCAGCACAGAACAAGCATGAATTTGTTCCAGGAAGGTGCCAGGAAAGGCCACACAAGCTAAATGGCTTCTGGCAAGACCGCTATCCCATAATGTCTATCTTAACGTCCAGAATGGAGGCACACTAGAGGGATTTAAAATACGCTCATTAAAATTTCTATTTAGACTCAAGGAGAGTTAAGGTCCATTAATTCAAATGGTGCTGATGACTCTCAGTCCCATTTTCTACCTTTGCTCAGGGATTCATTTGCCCTATTAGAAACACAAACTCAGAAAGCCCTGAGGGTGGGGATGATCACTGGTGTTAAATACTTCATTTCATTGAAATTTCATCCTCCATTCTCCCCACAAACCAAAGATAAGGACCTTTAAGCTCCTACAAGGAATACCATTCTCAGGGCTTCTGAGTGGCTCAGTAGGTTAAGTGTTGGCCTTCAGTTCAGGTCATGATCGCAGGGTCCTGGGGAACCTTGTATGGGGATCCTTGCTCAGAGGAGAGTCTGCTTCTCCCTACCCCTGCTCACGATCTCTCTTTTACTCAAATAAAAATCTTTAAATAAATTATTATTTTTTAAAAGATTTTATTATTTGACAAACAGAGATCACAAGTAGGCAGAGAGGCAAGCAGAGAGAGAGGGAAGGAGGCTCCCTGCTGAGCAGAGAGAGAGCCCGATGTGGGGCTCAATCCCAGGACCCTGAGATCATGACCTGAGCCAAAGGCAGAGGCTTAACCCACTGAGCCACCCAGGCGCCCCTAAAAAAATTAACAAAAAAGGATATTCATTCTCAACTCTAATAAGGTGACAAGTGTATCAGAGTGCTTAATGCTGCCTTAAGAGCCCTGCATACACCAAAATGCAGTGTGTCTAAAGGCAAGGACTAAACAGAATTACTTTAATTCCAACTGATCACTGCCTTTTGGTAGGATGGAGGGCAAGTTCTTTTTTTCCTAAGGCTTTGTTCCCCTCACCTGTCAGAAGAGACGAGTCACAGCAACATGCTGAACTGCAAACTTCTTGAGAGTGAGAATGTCTTATTCACCCTCTTTCTTTACAGAATATAGCACTTAGTAAATCAATAAATATTTATTAATGAATGAAAATATCAAATAACTGTTAGAAATATGAGAAAATAAAATACTTATTTTTTTAAAGATTTTATTTATTTATTTGTCAGAAAGAGAGAGAGCACAGGCAGGCAGAGTAGCAGGCAGAGGTGAAGGGAGAAGCAGCTCCCCGCTAAGCAAGGAGCCTGATGCAGGACTCGATCCCAGGACTTTGGGATGATGACATGAGCTGAAGGCAGCCGCTTAACTGACTGAGCTACCCAGGCATCCCTAAAATGCTATTTTATTTTAATTAATTAATTAATTTTTAAAGATTTTATTTATTTGACAGAGATCACAAGTAGGCAGAGAGGCAGGCAGTGAGAGGGGAGGAAGCAGGCTCCCTGCTGAGCAGAGAGCCTGATGCGGGGCTCGATCCCAGGACCCCGGGATCATGACCTGAGCCGAAGGCAGAGGCTTAACCCACTGAGCCACCCAGGTGCCCCTAAAATGCTATTTTAAAGTGCTATATAAAAAGGGGCGTCTGGGTGGCTCAGTCAGTTAAGCGTCAGCCTTCGGCTCAGGTCATGATCCTGGGGTCCTGGGACTGAGCCTCGCATTGGGCTCCCTACTCAGTAGGTAGCCTGCTTTTCCCTCTCTCCCTGCTTGTCCTCTCTCTGTCAAATAAATGTCTTTAAAAAAAAAAAAAAAAAGTGCTATATAAATAGAGCAGTGACCAGAATAAAACCACACTATTGGCAGAATGATACAAAATGAGAGTGGTCATTGCCCTGACATTGCCATGAAGACACCTACCACCTTGTCTAACTCTAAACATGGGAATAATTGCTACATAGGATTTGAAGCCCTAATATGCCTGGGAGGGGAGTTCAACTCCTCGGTGATCTAGGAAAGGGTCCTTAAAGCCCCAGATCATGGAGTAAAGTAACTCTGAAAAAAGACTTAGGAAACATTTTCTTTGAAGCCAAATACATGGGGATAATCCATTCCTTACGCCCTCTTTTCCTTCTAATTGCCCCTAATGCTTCATTTCTAACGCACTCCCCTCCCATGAAAGAAATGCCCTCCTTTTGTTAGCAAACAGACTTACAAAGATGGTGCTGGTAGCAGAGTTGGTCTCAATTTCACTATCAGACAAGGTGCCCCGAGAGCTGGTCAAGTGGGCGCTGCCCTCACCACCTGGCCCATCACCTGCGTTGCTGCTCAGGTCACTGTCTGCTCCAAGGGTCTCTCCAGAGCTGTTACTCACCTAGAAAGGAAAGAAAGGTAATAAGGGATATTCCCCAGCAAAGGTCTCCCAGAAGTGCCCAGCTGTGAGAGCTCTCTACTGCCATCAAAATCAAAACAAAACCGAAAACAAAGCACTGCACTTCAAAGGTGTGTCAGAGAGCCTCTGGTAGTACCTTCTTTACAAGATGAGAAGCCCTGGGTGAAATCTCGGGGTCTGATCCCGCGCACACAGACCTATGCCAGGTGAGCATCTTCACTGTGAGAACCAAGCTGACACGAGACTAAGAGCCTCCAAAGGAGAAATCAGCCCCCTTTCCCAAAGGGGCACTCACAACCCACCCACCAAGATGCCAGTGTGGTGTTCCCCTACCACGGTGCTAACTTCAGAGTCCTGACTTGAGCTTCGGATCATAACGGCTGGACTCACACCAATGACAGAGTCTGGATCAGTCCTCTGAAACGACACGGGGACTCGGACACATTAGAGGAGGTGTCCCCCCCACTCAGTTTTCCTAAGAAATACTGTACCGTCTTCCTTCTCCTCAACCCCAACCTACTATCATCATCCCTAAACAGGTCATGAGACGTTTATCTTTTTCCTCAATATAAAATATACATGACTTGCATTGATGAAAAATAATAAACACTAAAGAAATACATGCTCACTATAGAAAATACGTGAAAGAATGAGGAAATAGAAATAAGCCGTAAACCCACCACTAACATGAATCACTGGTAAGGTTTTAGTATATTTCCTTTCAGTCGTCTCTACAAACATTTTATTTTATTTAAGATTTTATTTATTTATTTGACAGATGGAGTTCACAGAGAAGCAGGCAGAGAGAGAGGAGGAAGCAGGCTCCCTGCTGAGCAGAGAGCCCGATGCGGGGCTTGATCCCAGGACCCTGGGATCATGACCTGAGCCGAAGGCAGAGGCTTTAACCCACTGAGCCACCCAGGTACCCCATCTACAAACATTTTAAAAATAAAATGGGAATCATACTGCACGTAGCCTTGTAAAACATTTTCCCATGTCACTAGATTTTTGAAAACACAGTCTTCAGTAGATACTAACGTAGTATTATGTACATATACTACAATTATTACATCATTCTCCCATCACTAGGCATGCATGTTGTCCTTTTTTTTTTTTAACTTGAAGTATTCTGAGATAGCAAATTTAATGTTCACAATTCCCAACAAGATTGTCACAAACCTGGGAACCAGATGTCAGGCTCACGCCACTGTCCGCACTGATCTGGGACTTTTTCTCCTCTGTCTCAAAGATGGGTTTGATGACTTCGGGCCCTGGGTAGGGGAAAACCTCTGTCACTCCATACACAAAGGCAAGGGGCAGGCTGGTGAAGGGAGTGGGACAGCACACAGCCAGGTCACACACCTCAGCATGTCCCAGTCACCTTTCCAGGGACTGCCCCCACATCAGGCCCCACTGGAAGAAGTCCCCAGATGCCTTAAGAACCAAGTAGGACAACTGAAACCTGGCCTCGAGGGGTTCTGCAGCCATCTCCACAACCTGAGAAAATTCTCAGCAAATCATTCTAAAACAGAAAGCTCCACAAATAAATGTCTAAACCACATTCCCGCATACTCAGAGTCGGAGCTTCACTGGTGTGTGAAACCAATTAAGGGTCCCCAGGCCATTCAGTGTTTCCCCAACAAGTGTGTCTAAAGGAGCTAGAAAAGGACAGGCCCAGTGAGATACAGAAACACCAGCTGTTTCCGTGGATACTGACTACCCCAACCCTACATGTCTCTACATTTGAGATAAAAACCACCCTCATTTTTTCCCCACCCACCCACAGTGGTATGGCAGAAGGACAGAATGACAGAAAGCAAGAAAGCGTGCCTAGGCAAGCCGCCAGAGAGAGCTGGGAAGCTACAGACTCAACATGGAGGGACAGCAACCATCTCTGCCAACTGTGCCCACAGGCCTTCTAACGGGTGAGGGAGATACCAGCCAATGAGGGGTACTGAAATAGGCAAACATTCTCCCCACCAACTCTGGAGCAATAGCGAACCATGTTCTAAGGGACTTTACGCAGCAGATGCCCTGATTACAGCCTGATTGCTAGGAGGATGAGGGGAAGAAGCAGCCTACAAGTCACATACCTGTGAGTCCCAGACCACCTACCTGCTTTGATTCCAAATACCTCCCAAGAGCAAATTTGGGGTGGGGCTGACAAAGGGAGTCTGCCCCAACTGGGCCTGGGGAGTTGGCAGGTATGGGAGATTTGGGAACAGGAAGGGGCATTTGTTCCTTACTCTGTTTTTCCAAAGCTTTTTGCTTTTTCACTTCCTGGTGCTTGTTCCACAATTCTACCCCAGATGCAATGTAAGCAGGAGAGAAAGACAGACAGAGTCAGAGGCTGGTCAGACAGAATGGAAACCCACCCACCCAAGCTGATTCAGTCTCAGGCACAGGATTACAAATCAAGAGATAAAAAGAGATCTTCATTTGGGGGAGGGGGGTTAAAAATCAAGAGATCTAGTGCCTTCCACCCCCACTCATGAACTAAAGACTCTAAATTCCTAACCTGAACCCGAAAGTGGCAGGAAGAACCCTGCAGAACACTGGAGATGGCGCTGCCTTCGCTCATGCGCCTCCATCTTGGCATGAGGAAACTGACACCTCTGGAGGCTGGAGCACTTTGCTCGAGATCATGTCACTTAGGACCAGTTTAAACTTCCATCACGCCCTGCTATCTCTGCCAAATGAGCTAGGCAACGACAATTTTTAAAGATTCCAGACAAGACAGATGATCACCTCAAGCAGCCAAAGGGGTTCAGAAGCATGAGCACCAATCTGTGTGATGTGCTGAACTGGAAAGTGGCCACTCAGGCAGGCAGTCAGCATCCCTCCTTGCCTCTACCAAAAAAATCGGATTCACCCTCAGAATCAGCATCTGCCCTGCCAAGTGACCCATTCTTAGCCAGTCATGGGGAAAAACACTTCCAGTAAAGGTGACAGAGAATGTGAAATACTCAAGAATAGCATCTTTGTTAGGGTAAAGAAGAGAGAATACTGATGATAGATTCTTTTCCTGGAAGAACCTGAATATATCTACTTAATCAGATCTCCTAGTTTCCCAGATGAGGAGGTAGAGACCCTGAGAGAGGAAGTGGTTTGCCCAAAGTCTCATTCCCAGCTGGAAACAGATATGGGACTAAAACCCCAGGCCTTCAGACTTGTGCTTGGGGGCCTTTTCTAAAACGTCACTTCAGGCAGGAGGAAGGTAGGGGTGATGGCCTCTGTGACACTGTTCTGCTGGCTTAGACAAGGGGAGCTCCCTAATGAAGGAAACTGGTGCCTCATCCTCATTCATGGGAACATAAAACAACTGCTAATGGTGTGGCAAAGAAGGACCCGTTAGAAGCATACTGCCCGCAGAACAGAATCAGAAAAAGAAAGACGCACAGCCTAGATGACTCAAGGTCAAGTACAGAGAGAGTCAAATGCAGGTGCCAACCAGAGAGCTCACTAAGGCACTGCCTTAGTGGGAATGGAGAAACACTCCACATAAACAAGCTCTTTATCAAGTCCAGGAAGGAAAGGGTTAAAGAAAAGCTGATTCAGAAATCTATATATATTGAGGTCTAGAGCCCAGGGAAACAGGGTTGCTGGACACCCCCCAGAGAAGCAAATTTGGGGGTAGAGTCATGGCTGGATGGAGGTAAACTGACCCAGACAATCATAATTTTATAGACCAAAGATGTATCTGTAAACTTCTTTACAGCTTCCGGGAGCTCACATGGCTCTGCACTGTGAAGAAATCCGACATAAATAAAAAGAGGCACCAGGAACAGAACTCTGACTCCCTGTACTAAACTTCACTGGCCTTCTAAGCAAAACTTCCCTCCTTCCTCTAAGATGTAGGTTGGTGGGGGGGGGGCCTGTAAAGGTGGCATAAGGAATAAAGTACAAAGAAACACCATCAGAAATGGACGCAGACCTGTCTCCCTCTCTAGAAAGCAAAGCATGGGGAAAAGAAAGGCAGGATTCCAGATGAATTGAAAGGAGGGAGAGGTATTTAAGAAGCCACAACCCTCCCTCCACCACACCAAACACAGTGATACATACCAACAGATGCTACAAAATTCTCTTCCTTTAAACTTCTGGTGTCTAGTTCTCTGGGACCCTTTCCTGCAGCACTTGGTGCCCGAGGTCCCAGCTGGGGAACTCTCAGCTGTGCCATCGCCTTTGGGTCCCCCCGCCCGGCCAGGCCAGGATCCTTGCCGACTGGGGTATTTATACTCTCTGTCGGACTTCTCTTCCGCTTGTCTGGTTCTAGGAAAAGATCAAATAGAGGAAGAGGTCAAAACAGACAGTGAGTGGGAATCGAGCTATGGGAGTGAGGTGGGAGAAGAAAGTCTACAGCAGGATGGAGAACGGAAGAAATGCAAGGAAAGAAAAGTGGACGTCTTATTTTTCATGATTGGAAAGTACCCACTACAGACAAACATGCATTAAAAAAATAAATCCCAAAGCCTGACGGGAAGCAAGCTTGACCCTGAGGAACTTGTAAAAGAACGAGTTCCCCTTCCTTGGAGATCAGTGGGAGAGCTGTGGATGGCGCTGGCCTAGCCTGTGGGATCCCTACCTTTGCTATAGTAGTGGGTCTGGGCAATCTCCAGAAGCCCAAAGATGCTGGCCATGCCCCCCAGACCTGCGTGGGCATAGGACTGCTCCAGGCTGAGCACCGTGCACTTGAGCAGGTCTAGCATCCCCTTGTATACCTTCCGACTGACCTCCTGCAACGATAAGCCAGGGCCTAGGGTTGGCAAAACTGCCTTCGGTGTCCAGGTCCTTCTTCCCACTGATGCCAGCTCCCCTCGCCCCCAGACACTGACCACGTCGGGGATGGCGTCCTGCCGGGCATCGTCCTCTGACTGCACTGAGCGGTTCAGCTTGCTCAAGACAAAGACTCGCAGCTGCTCGCTCTCCAGCAGCCGACGCACCTTTTTCATGTTGAGCCAGCCAACGCCCTGGCCATCCAGCACGCTGTGGACCACCTCCTTCAGGAACTGCTGGTTCTCACTACGGGGTCCACACACCACTTCTGTGGTCATCAGCTTCTGTGCGGAGCAACCCCCACCCCAACCCACCGGCCTTCGCCAGACTAGATGCTTGCCTCCAGGAGTGGAACACAAAGCCAAGTCTCTAGACGTTCAAGTCCCCTGTACCCCCTGTCCCCCTCCAACTCCCGCGTACCCAGCACTGCGGTTCCATTCTCCTCGCCGGTGTGGGCTACTACCGTTGCGTGGGGAGTCAGTCAGAATGGGCAGTGCTCGCGAGAACTGATTTCATCTGCCCAACTGGGAGGTGCTCTCCCACTCCTGAGCATCCCTAGAGGGCGGCACAGGAATCGCTACCTCTATCACAGAACTTTGGAAATAGCCCAGCCATTTATTACCTAGAATTGCTGGATCGACCCTGAGGTGATGGAGGCTCTCTTTTCACTGTTGGGCTGTGTTTAATAACAGATGACTTCTGGTCCACTAAGGCCCTCCTGTTTCCTACAGCCAGGAAGATAGGAATGATAGACATCACTACTGTGGTCCCGCTGCCTGCTTCAGCACCGCCCTGGGGAGCCATGTTCCACACCCACTCCCCAGAAGGGCTGGGCGAGGGTGGCCCCGGGCCATCACACATAGGTCGAAACCAGCCATGGCAATGTGGAGGAGGTGGGGATGGAGACTCAGGCCACTCCACATGCACCAGCAGCGCCCCACGGGCAAGCACGGGCGTCACGGGGGAGGGGCAAGGCAGGTCACTCATGGGACACTGCTTGCTCTGTGCGGAGGATGGCCCTCAGGCAGGCACGGAAGATGCTAGGAAAAAAAAAGATCATGCACAGCTCACAGGCAAGACCCACCTTCACCACTCCCGGGGCCGGCTTCAGTAACAATCTCCATTAGAGTATTTAGCCCAAATACTGGGACACAAAATACACAGTTAGTAGGTGCACCGTGATACCACATCCCCTGTTCCCCTCAACGGAGCTGTAAGTCAGGCCACCTGAGGACTCTCCCAAAGCTTAGTGCACATGACCTTAGTTCTCAGGCACCTCAGAGCTGGAAGCCAAGAGATCAGGAAACCACCAAGGCTCTAGGAAAGAGCGTCCTTAAGGCTATGGTCTCTAAAAGCCAGGAGCAGGGTAAATGACACGAGGGACCTTCAGGTACTGAACAGGCACATGCATGAAAGAGGGACTGCTGGTTTTCATGAAACATCTCGCACCGGGGTCCAGAGGGCCTGCCAGCAGGCCAAGAGAGGGGACCCATCTTGCAGATGCTGTCATGGGAAGTGGGGTAGGGGTGTGAGGACGGGAGGCGGATGGGAGCGAGAAGGGCAGCAAATGAGTGAGGCGTCCACATGCGATGAAGGCATTTCAACCGCTTTCCTCCCCAACTACATCACATGAAGCCAGTGACTAACCCTTTTCCTAAGCTACTGAGTTGTGTGTGGATTTGTGCCACAGTGCCAGTTAGCCCCCTACACCCCTAGCTCTCACGTCTCTTTGCCCACCTACCCTATGTTCCCATCCCCATCAGAGAACACTCCTTCAATTGCCGGAGTTTTTAATCACCAGGGAGAGAAGTCAGTTAATAATATATACGGAGCTCTTCTCACTATGCTCTCTACTGTAATTAAATATTTCAGCCCAATATCTAGAGAAAACAAACAAACGTCAAGAGAGTAAATTCCGAAGAGCCCTTCAGACCCTCCGAGCTCACAAATGAAAATCAAATAAGGTCATAACTGCTCTTAGAAGCCAACCAGTACTACCTGGCCCACCCACAGGGCCCATCGATGTGAAACCAAAGTGAGAGGCTTCTTGGCTCTGTAAACAGTGCCAGGCTCTTGCAACCATCCCCCAGCAGGCCAGCTCCCTGGGATGGAGCCCTCCTCTGCTCATGCAGCAAGAAGCCGGCAGATGATTGGTGGCAGCTCATGACCCCTGTGTTCATTATGGACCCCCCAGAAGCAGTTATCGCACAGCCATTGTTATCCTAAGTGACACAGCAGGGCCTCCTCTCCAGCTACAAAGACCATTCCCATCTGAAAACCAGTCAGAGCCCATCATGTGCAGTGAAAGCCATGAGAAGCGGTATGAGGGGCCACAGCCAGATCAAATGAACCATCATACACAGGATTCCTGACAAGCACCCATAGGCCTGAAATATCTCCCGGAGAATCCTGGTTCGGCGGAAGGAGGGCTGCAGTTACCTTTCAGACTGGGGAAGGGTGTGGTCTTCTCCCGCGCACCTTTGGTGGGCAGTGTGAGGTTGGAAAGACTGAAGCTTGTACTGTGGTTTCGGTATAGGCTGCCTGTCAAGGGGAGGGTGTGAGAGCGATGAGTCAGGAGCACAGAGAATCAAAGCTGATGACCGTACCATCATCTCCATCTTCTTCCTTTTCAAGCATAACCCTGGTACCTCTGATCTACCACAGAAAGGACCAAGTCTACAATTTAGGACAACCAAAGGGGCAACTGCCAGGATTGTTCAAAACCCAGTAACAACTTTCTCTGACCACCTCCGGTGGTTAACAGCCAAGTCTCTCACCAACCGCTCACTCAGTGTGAAGCTGACCTTATGCACTTTTGGTCAGAAGTTGATGCTGCCCTTACCTGGCTTCTGAAAAAACTCAGTCATAATTTTCCCCAATGCTGGCTCTCTCTGGTCCCTGGTCTGTCCTTAATCTTTAACTGAAACCACCCCGCATTTCCGGCAATATTCTCTAGGCACAAAAGTCAACCTCATATAGATTCCTCATACAGATTTCCAAGCATGTTCATGAAAAAGTCCTTCACCAGGCAAAAAAGGTATTAGAGAACCCAAATCCAATTTGACCATTGTATTTCCACAAAATATATGACGTTTAATACAACGACTCTCAGTTGACCGCTATCTTACCTGAGATAGACTGAAACCTCTGGGGATAGAGACTAATCTGTCCCTGTCCTTTACCGTCCTCCCTTGAAAATACCTTACTCACTGTCACCCGAACAAGCTGGACTGGGGCTCAATACCATCAGTCCAGCCCTACATCTGAGGTTCTAAGTAGCACCCACCATGGCCAGGCTCTACTGCAGACCAAATGGGACAGAGACAGGAGAGCTGAAGGCACTTACTGGCAAAAGACATGATGCCCCCGAAGCCCTCGGTGCTGTTGTTGGAGATGGTGGAGGTGGGTGAGCTCGCGCGAGAGTCAGACTCTGCCTCGGAGTCGCTTGCCAGTTTCAAGCTGTTGGGCCGCAGCAGCTTTTGAGCCCTTGAATGCACAGTGGCACCTGTGAGCCCCAGGCAAGGGTACCTAGTCTTGGGAGTGTGGGCCTGACCTGCACTGCCATCACAGCTCCCTTCCCACAACTCGTATGTGCCTAGATCAAAGCACCAGCCTGGGACGGAGAGCATTTGGACTTCTCCAACTTTCTGATTAACCCTCACCCGGGGTCCACTGCAGTGCGGTCCTTCAGTCACCCATCTAGAAGGAATCCCCAGGCTCTCACCGATTGCCATTGACATGTTGGCTGAATTGGGGAGTGTAACTTTCCCCCTGCTCATCATCATCTTCCTCAGGGGGAAGGCCATACTGGGGCTCGAAGTATGGATTGTCATAGGTTCGCCGGCGCACTGACCCCTCTCCAGTTTCTGTCGGGCGCCTGTCTGTGCTCGATTTGCCAATGCTGGGAGGCACGGCAGAGAGAGGCTTGGAGACGCCTACTGCTGCCTTATCGTCCACCTCCGTTGAGTCGGCAGGTTCCTAAAGGCCACATTAAATAAAAACGAGTCACCCGGTGCCCAGTGATACCTTCCTATATTCTCAGTTTAGCAGGGCCAAGCCAGGCCTATCAGGTTGCCATCTCCTACCCTAAGGGAATGCGAGAGAGAAGATCTCTGTGACACCCCTGGTCTCTGTGCCCACAAACTATGCAAGGGGGATATTAGCTAAGTCCTGAACAAAGCCCAGTGAGTTCCTTCTGTGTCTCCTAGGCTCTACACGAGGAGACCCATGGAGAGGAAGACAGGAAGAGTGGGAAGCGGCAAATTAACAGCTTCCGCCTCGACTTCCTGACAGAGGTGCGGTCCATGTGCCCAGTAACAGCTCGCACTCATCCACCCTTCCAAGTCGCCACGCACAGCATTAGCTCCATGGATGACGGTGCTGGGGCTACTGCTGGCGGTGGTGCTGGAGCTGGAGCGCACTGGCGGGTTTTCCTGAGAGTTCACGCTGTCTGGGCCCACTTCCTCGCATTCCTTCTGGTTCTGCAGCTCATCGATCTCCACCTCGCTGGCGTCCCCCAGCGCCGCGTGCGTCAAAGGATCCACATCTGCCGAAACCCAAGGGGGCAGGTACAGACCGCACGGTCCCAGAGCCCCAAACCCTGCCCGGAGCCAGCCAGTGTCCCCAAGTACACTTACTGGGAGTATCACCATTGATGTCACACTTCATCATTTCACTGACGAAGTCACCAAGGGAGGAGTAAGAAGAGCTTGAGTCATCATAATCCATACTATCGCTGCCACTGCAGAGTGAAGAGCCCAAAAATAAAAACAAAAATAAAAATACAACGGAAGGAAGGGGAAGGGAAAAGAATCAGTGATCAGCATTAGGAAAGATAAAAAAGCCAGGACTCTCATACACATACACACACACACACACACACACACACACAGAGAGAGAG
This sequence comes from Mellivora capensis, assembly GCA_004024625.1. Taxonomy (NCBI): domain Eukaryota; kingdom Metazoa; phylum Chordata; class Mammalia; order Carnivora; family Mustelidae; genus Mellivora; species Mellivora capensis. Next base: position 106,965 of record PISX010000037.1, read on the forward strand.
AGAGAGAGGAGTATTACTTAGCCATAAAAAAGCATAAAATCTTGCCATCTGCAACAACATGGATGGAACCAGAGTATAATACTAAGTGAAATAAGTCAGGGAAAGACAAATACCATATGATTTCACCCATATACAGAATTTAAGAAACAAAACAAAGGAAAAAAAAAAAAGACAAACCAAGAAAGAAAGTCTTAGAATTTTTTTTTTTAAAGATTTCATTTATTTATTTGACAGATCACAAGTAGACAGAGAGGCAGGCAGAGAGAGAGAGGAGGAAGCAGGCTTCCCGCTGAGCAGAGAGCCCGATGCCCAGCTTGATCCCAGGACCCTGAGATCATGATCTGAGCCAAAGGCAGAGGCTTTAACCCACTGAGCCACTCAGGCACCCCAGAAAGAAATTCTTAATACAGAACAAGCTGATGGCTACTGGAGTGGAGGAGGGTGGGGGGTGAAACAGGTGATGAAGATTAGAATTCGTTTATCATGATAAGCACTGACTAATGTGTAGAATTGCTGAATGACTGTATTGTACACCTGAAACTAATATAATGCTATATGTTAACTACATTAAAATTAAAATTAAAAACTTTTTTAAAAAGGGCGGGGAGGGGATGCCTGGGTGGCTCAGATGGTTAAGGGTCCAACTCTTGATTTCGGTTCAGGTCATGATTTCAGGGCATCAAGCCCCAACTTGGACTCTGCACTTAGCAGAGTCTGCTTCTCTTCCTCTCCCTCTGCCCCTCTGGGTGCTCTTTCTCTCTCTCTCTCAAATGAATAAATAAATCTTTAAAAAAAAACCACCAAAAACCTTGGGGAAAAAAAAAAAAGAGGTGTACTCTTAACTCGAGGCCAGGAAACAAGATAAAATAAAATAAGTAAGCTAACACAAAACAATTAACAAAAATATAACCACGGCTTCAAAGACCAATATCTAAGTCCTATGAGGCTTTGCCACTGTGCTCAATAAAGGCCAGTGAGAGTCTCCTTTGTACCTTAAGCAGCAGTTCTGCAGCTCACCTGTCATCAGTGGGGTCAGAGTCAGAGTCACGCTCTGGGGGCACACTCAGTGCCTCAGCCAGCTGGGAGTTGCCATCATAGACTCGATAATGGATAGGCTGCAGCTGATGGGCATACCACTTTGGCTTGTCACCAATCAGGGCTGGATCAAACATGTCTACCCAAAGAAAAAAAATGGGAGTTAGCAACAAGGAGAAAAAAAAAAAACAAGAGCATAAAAGATAGGAAAAAGTCTAAAGCCAAATGGGAATGGAAGGGGCAGGTCAAAGCTGAGAAAAGGCACAGGGAAGGGACATCAGGGGACAAAGGCAGAAGGTGGGGCAGGTGCGCTCACTGTTGTGGATTCGCTGGAAGGCGTAGTTGGTGGGGTTCAGGATCCATTCTCCGAAGTACTCCACGGCCTGAGTCCTGGCCAGCTTCTCAGCAAAAGGAGTCTGCCGGGGACGTGAGGCTAGAAAGGAGCCAGCTTGAAAAGCTACCACGGGCCGAGGGAAAAGACGCAGGGTACGTGTGTGCATCTGGAAGCCCTGCAGCACGTTGGGGGAGTTGAAGAAACGGACCATGGCCACTCTGGGGAAGAAGGGGATGGTGAGATGATCCAAGTCCTGCACCCTGCACCATAAGGACGGCTGCAGTCTGAGGTCTCAGACCACCTCCCCAAGCCAGCACTTCACAGGGAGAAGGATCTTAAACAAGCATCAATCTCTCTGCACTCAAGGTCTAAAAGGCCTGAGAGTATGAGGAACCAGTACTTCTCTTTGCTTTCACTAAGGTGGCACATGCAGCTACTGATAGAGCAGAACCCAGCTGAAGAACACGTGATTATCCAGTCAACTTGGTCGTACCTTGTTGCAACATCCACAGAATCCACATCATTGCCATAGATGAGTGGGTTGAATTCAGTGGAAGGTGTGGACTGCAGGTCGTTAGAAGGCCTTCCCAAGAGAAGGGGGATCTCTTGGCCTTCGTGGAATTTCTCCAGATTGAGGATGGGCTGGGTGTTGAGACTCATGCTGGCAAGGGCCTGTGGAAAAACAGGAAATCCCCTATGGAGCGCCAGATTCCTGGGTAGCTAGGCAGTCATCTCCTAGGAAAGAGTCTTTGACATAAGAATCCAAATACTTTAACCTTCAGAAGATAATCTGCGTTATACAGGCTTTCAGTTTAAGCCAACCTGGCTCAAGGCAACTTAATCAAATCCGGAACCCAGGGCAACAGTTTCCAAATTTATTTTAGTCATGAAATGTTTTTCAGTCTAGACCAGCAATGCTTCTTAAATATTAATGAGCACAGGAGTCACCTGGGAATGCTGTTACAAATGCAGATTCTGGTTCAATATATCTGGGGTGATTCCGCACTTTTAACAACCACAGGCAATGGTAATGCTCCTGGTCCATGAATCACATTTCAAGTAGCAGGGCTAAGAATACAGGATTAATGAGCTCAGGGATCTTAACTCCTATAAGCATCTGAAGTACAATTCTACATATCAACCTCTCCATCTTACTAGTCATACTAAAGCAATCATCAAGAATGAAAACACAGCAAAGGCAGGCAGAGAACTTTCTCAACTTGCAATCCTCACCAGTCCTGGCAGTAACAAGACACCATATTACATCAGTAGGGATGAAGCAAGTGAGAGGGAGAGGGATGCTACAAAATGACCCATTTAAGCCCAAACAGATATCTAGAGGCACTGCTGAGCAGCTAAGACAACACAGAGGTTCCTGAAGACCCTTCAAATGAGAACAAGGATTCCTATAAAGAAATATGGAGTTGTCTACTGGTGGTCCTACATAACACACACAAGAGGAAGAAGGAATGGGGCCCTGCCACATGTTACCTTCAGGTACTGTGCTCGGCATGCAGAAGAGGAAGAAAAGCAATCAATGAAAAATGTACTGAAAGCATTACGCAAAGAGAGGAATTTTTTAAGAAAGCACTCTACAGGGACCTAGAGATCAATTCAAAGGGAAAATATGAAAGGAGTCAGATTGTCCAAATGACTAGCTCCTTCCTTACAAGACAGACAGAATGCTCTAAGGCCATAAAGAATAGTAGACATGAGGGGTGCCTGGGTGGCTCAGTGGGTTGAATGTCCGACTCTTGGTTTCGGCTCAGGCCATGATCACAGGTTGTGAGATCGAGCCCTACATTGGGCGCTGTAATCACTGGGGAGTCTGCTTGAGATTCTCTTCCTGTGCTCCTCCCCTCCCCATGCACACTCTCTCTCAAAATAAATAAATCTTAAAAAAAAAAAAATCTAAAAGCCCTTTTTGAGATTCATCCTGATACCCAGAAATGGGACATACCTCTTCTTAGCTAAGAAAATCTAATCCACTTGACGTCTGAAAGGAAAGTGGCTCTTAGAACAGCTACAGCCTCCAGGCTGCCCTAGAGTAGCCACTGCTCCCTTCCTTTTCTTCTCTCTTCACCCACCTGCTTCAGATGCTTCTTCAGCTCTAATGATTCTGGTTCTGGCAGGGTTGGGAGCACTTCTGCATTGGTGGGGGCAATCACCTGCGCCAGAAAAACAAGAAAAGGCATGACCTTGGAATTGATTGCCCAGGAGTTACTCTTACATAGAAGGTAACAAAAATAGTAAGTTGTATACACGGTATTTTCACCCATATGTGAGTATGTATATCACATATACACATATATTTAAAATACACACTTATGTAAATAAAAAGAAATACATCTCAGTGTTACTGGTGACTATCTCTACATGCTAGGACTGTGCTTTTTATTTATTTATTTATACTTATTTGTATTTTTAAAGTTTTACAATGAACACATATAAGGGTTCCTGAAGTCTGAATGTACTTATGCCACAGAATATTAATATGCATTTTAAGTCTGCAATGAAAGACACTTTCTCACTAGAAACCATAGCCCAGGAGAACCATCAGGTGAACTACACTGTATGTTGTGTTCCCACGATCACAACCGCCTTACTGCTCCCAGATGCAGGGCAGCACTTCACTCCAGCAAAACTAAATCTGACACTCCTTTGAGTTCTAACCAGGGCCTATTAAGCCAATAAAGTAAAAGATAAGCATTTAAAAAAAATTGTTTCAATGAGTCACACAAGAGAAATCACCTAACTGAGGACCTTCCTGGGAATGATCTAGAAAAAGAAAACACAATCCTATTCTAGAATCTATAGTCCCTCGGCCAAGAACCTCACCCTATTGCTGTCCAGATCCACCAGCCATACGTCATCGGGCATTTTGAAGTCCAGTTTGTAGAGGAAGAAGCTGGCAGGGACCCCGATGATGTACGGAGTTGGAGCCAACAGCAGCTGTGGGAAGAAAAAAGAGGGTAAGAAACAAAAACTAAATCTATTTCGATCACTTAAAGAATCAGGATCTTTTTAGATAAGGAAATCCAGTCCACAATCTCTTCTCCAAAACTCTTGAGGGTAGGTGCGTTTCTGTACTCACAATTTTTCAGATTTTAGAGAGGTAACAGTGTATATTACGTACATTATATAACACCTGCAACAGTGTAGCCAGAAACCTATAATTATTAGCATTTACTTTTTAAAAAGATTTTTCATTTATTCACTTGGGGGGGCCTTGAGCAGGGAGGAGTGGCAGGCAGAGGGAGAAGCAGGCTCCCCACTGAGCAGGGAGCCTGACATGGGGCTTGATCCCAGAACCCTGGGATCATGACCTGAGCGGAAGGCAAATGCTTAACCGACTGAACCAACCAGGCACCCCAACATTTACTTTGAAAGTAAAAACAAAAAATAACACAAGTTTTGACATCAAATCCCTTCAAGTTAGGTCATGGTTTACAGACATATAATAAGGGACGGAAGATGAGTACTGATTCATAACTTCTCGGCACTGATCTCCCTCAGAGCTGGACAGAGATGGACAATAGAGGTGACAAAGCCAGAAAGCACCTGAAACTCACCTGTTCTGCCGATGCCATGCAGGTGGGCAGCAGCGGGATTACAGGAAACATGTACTCCAGTGGGTAGATCATCGCCACAAATGCCATCACAGACATGGAGAGGGCATTGTAGTCTCGGGACTGTAGCACCACCTGCCGCAAGCCATCCCACAAGGATCGTTCAACAGCAAGAATAAAGGGGATGAGAAAACAGTTTCCAGCGCTACCATTTAATTTCCATCTCACCACGCCTAGGGCCCCACAAACACAGCTTAGACAGTGATCTCTGCCCCATGCCTTACCTTCCTGGTTCTTGTTCCCCCAATTCCAGGACCACTCATTGGAACAGAACTACTGACATTTCCAGAGAATTAGGTCAGTCTAGTTAAGGATAATTCAACTGAGTGGCAGACCCTCTGAATACATTCCACTGAGAGTACCTTAATCCAACCCACACCTAGAGGGTGCCTGCTGTATACCTGGCATATGTCACCTTCTAGAGACAAAAAGATGAAAAAGATGTAGGCCCTGTCCTTAAAGGTCTAGAAAGCTGGCTCTCTCACCTTGTGCTCTAATAGGATGCAGGTTAGCACCTGAAGACAGGCATCCACACCCAGAAGTTCCAAGGGAAGGTGCAGTGGGAAATCTACCAGGGTGAATCGAGAAGGGTCTGGAAGAGCGAAGGTCAGGGCTTGTTGGAGCTCCTGGGGTAGGACCTCAATGTCTACTCGCTTCTGCCCAGAGATGGGCACTGGGGAACGAAGCAATCGATAGATCCAGGCCTCAATCTCTCGAAGGTCATGCAGAAGGGCACTTGACTTCTCCTCCACTAGCAATGATCCAGTAAAGATGCGCCACATAGTGTCCCTGAGGAGCAGACAGCAGGAAACCGACACATAAGCACCAGGAGCTGATACCCTACTGCAACACAATACAGTAGCCACACGGTAAAAATGATATCGGAAAAGCCCGATCTTTGGGCTCAGCTAGGGCTGGAGGGTATATACAAGAGAACAAATGTAAAAATGTAAACATAGGAGGACTTATATTCCTGCCTGCACGAAACATCGAACTCCAAACATTATTATGTTAAGAAGTCTAACTCTGCAGCACTTTTCCCTTAGAAAGGACTAATATAATATGCTTAAAGAGGTGTATGAAAGGGGCGCCTGGGTGGTTCAGTGGGTTAAAGCCTCTGCTTTCGGCTCAGGTCATCATCCCAGGGTCCTGGGATCGAGCCCCACATCGGGCTCTCTCCTCCGTAGAGAGCCTGCTTCCTCCTCTCTCTCCCTGCCTGCCTCTCTGCCTACTTGTAATCTCTGTCTGTCAAATAAATAAATAAAATCTTTAAAAAAAAAAAAAAAGAGGTGTATGAAGGACCGCAGGCTATGTTTTTAAATGATTGATCGATTTCTTTCTTTTAACAAAAGTTTATTCTTAAACATACAACACGGTCTAAGACAACACTTCATTCTAGCCATACGAAGGACCTCAGGCTTCAGAGGAAATTTCCTGCCCCTCACAGACTGACTCATCTCTAACTGCTTCCCTCTCTTCTGAGTGTCAGCAGCAGACTGTACCTTTGTATGCCTCGAGGGATGCCCAGCTTCTTGCCCAGCAGCCGCTCGCTGCAGCAGTCCACAAGACGTTTGAGGGTGTACAGACATTCTCGGAAGGTGGAGAAGAAGGGATAGTGGCTGAGCACACACAGGGATGTCAGAGTACTATTGCGGGAACGGCTCCCTGCCTTGGCCCGGGGTTTGACCCGAGGAGACTGATTCACATCGGGGGCGGGGTCAGCACTGGGGGGCTGCAAGGACAGGCCAGTCCCTGAGGTCTCAGTGCCAACCTCTTCTGATGCACAAGTGGCACGGGGTCCTTCCTTCCCACGCGACCCTGCCCCACCTTCCCCCTTTTCTTTAGGCATACGCTTCTGGAAGGAGCGGTAGAAGTTAACACAGATGCCGTAACGGGTGACTCCAGTGTCCTTGTCGGTGAGGGTGAAGACGAAAGAAGTGTCATCCCGCAGACTCACGCGCCGCTGCCGCACACTCAGACAGCCCTCGGGCTGGCAGAAGAACACTACATCTGGGGGCAGGGGAAACTCGGAGTGGTCCTCCAAGGGGTAGCGCCGTAGTAATTCAGGAGTCTGGGCCACACTATCACTGCTCGGGTGCCTGAAGAACATAAAGACGAGTTCAGCAGCCTGAAGGGATAGGATGCCATTTCAGATGTTCGCCACGGTCCAGAAATGAAACTCAAAATGCTATTTTGGATAAAGTAACCTAACTGCGGGACCTTGGAAAACATGGGTGTGGCCTGCAGCATTCAGCAGGTAGGCTAAATGAGATCTGTACTGTCAGGAAGATACCGATCCTGAAATGCAAAGAAAATTGCAGCAACAGAATTATTACTAATGCCTTCAGATGATTAGCACTTTAAAATGTGTATTAGCTAATGAACTACCAACAGAGAGTATATAGGTAAAGAGCACAGCCTACTTTTCTTTTTTACAAAATCGAGAAACTGAGGTGTAAAGAGTACATTTGCCCAAGAACACAGAGATGCTAGATAAGAGCAATTTTGCTCTGTCTCTGTTTCTCTGGGCCAAGACTCTCAATCCACCTGACTGCTGTTTCCACAGCTGGCGCCGGTGCACCTGTGTCACGGTAAAATAACAGGGAAGAGTGAGGAATGCAAAACAATGTGGGTGTCGGGAAGGCGAGTAATTACACATGTTGTGGTCACTGCATGTGACAAGACAAAAACCAGTCTCTTCTTAGTTACCTGGCCCCTACGATCACTAGATAATCAAGTAACCGAGGACAGAGCTTCTTCTTTTGCACCATGGTTCCAAATTCACTGGTTCATCTCAGAGAAACTTCAAGGCACCACACAAGGAGTCAATGTTCCCAGGAGGAATTCTGATGTTATCTGAAAATTCAAGTCCAATGGGAAAAAAGTACTGATAAAATCCACTGCTGTGCCCAAGGGACTCATCCCTCTCAGCTTTATTCCAGCCAGTGTCAGAGGTCAGAAGGGCTTCTGTTTTAATCCTAAAGATGGGAGAACATGACACTTTTCCTAGTCCAGAGCTTGGTCGAGGCTTATGAACTCACAGAACCAAATGTCAAGAAGTAGGATAAATAATGGCTCACCTCCCCCATCCCTACAAAGTAGCCCATTTCCATCCTGGTGCTCTGTTTCTGAAAAAACAGACCCCGTTAGTCTCATCTGGATTCAGTCATTATGATAACAAAAACTAAGTCACTTTTAGGACAGCTCCAGGGTATCAGGATCCAACCAGACTCTAATCAGCACTAATCTGTACTCCTACCTCTGGATGAAAACCTAATTATTTTCTGCTCTAACATTCTGAATTCAGCTTCATGTGAAACTACGATAAAAACCATATACTTCATGCACTCAGACGATAACAACAGAGGGCTACTCTACCCTGTGCACTCTCAGTTGAAGAAAATCTATGTCCCAATTGCTTCCCTAAAGCATTTTTTTCTTTCCTCTTCAGGCAAAAAAGGGGCCCACGGGTTACCGCTACTAGCTCTGCCCTTGGTGCTGAATCATAGTCTTTCTCTATTCTAGTCCCAGGACTGGAATCAGCGATACAATACACACAGATGAGACTTTGTCCTTGTACCTCTTACACAAATGAAGAATTAGATGCAGAAATAACAGAATTCCTGCAAGAACTGGGAGAGGTGCTCAGAGGAATTGTAAACCATAGTCCAAAAAGCGGGAAAAGCTTACATGGTCTTAATTATAATTTAGGTCCTATTGGGTCTCCATACACTTCTCTAAGCAAAATGTTTCACTCCACTACAAGGCTATCTTCAGTGCATACAGGATTCTACTTCTATACTCCACACATGGTCACACTAAGACCTCCTTTGCTACATACACAGATATTCCCATTACATACATACACACACACCACTCCCGTGCACTCCCACACCCAGACATGCATAATCCCTGTATGCTTAAGGTTCTATTTGATTTAGATAATGAGTTCTATCTTTTTCTTCCCTGCTTAATAATAAATAGACTGCTCCACAATACTCTTGAATCCTCAAAATACTGCTCCCTCCCTTCTCTTGCTCCCAATAGAGGAGCTGCAGGTAATAGGATTCAGTATTGTCTCCATAGCGACTCAGGCGCCCAGGACTATTTATAGCATAGCCACAGCCCCTCCCCTGCTCGGTGACCACAGAGTGCTAGCAGCTGCTACTCCAGAGTCGTCCAGGGCCCATAACAATTCATTCTCCTTGAATCTAGAGACACTTCTGCCACTGACAGCACCTGCTAATTATTATGTTATCTTCTCCCCATCTATTTTTAGTTTATACTTTGTTCTAAGTTCTGGATTTTGAGAGAGATCTCTTCTCTCCATGCAACCCAAACCGAGTTTCTATGCATGCCATATGCTCATTTCTAGGTTATCATTACCACCCAAAAAGTCCTTTGGTTCTCTCCAGTGCCATGGAGTCGTGAGCAAACTGCAGAAGATGGGGCACTGTTGATCTCTGGTCCTTGCAAGCAGAGTAAGAAAGGGAGGGGAAACAGAAAAATGAAAAGGGACATGTATAAAAAGTATAATTCTTTAATTATATGAAAATTGCTTAGGGCGAGAGCCGATGTATCTTAAAATAGAATTTATGGGGCCAGAGCTCAAGGCTAAGCCTTGAAATCTATGTTTACACTGAAAACCAAGGGCCCTTTCCTGCCAAAATCTCAAGGATCACACCTGAAGTGTCTTCTATTAATATATTAGGGCATCAGGCCTCTAGCCTTGGTGGGATCTCAGCCCTGCCACTGAGAATCATTTGATAAAGCTCAAGTCATTATCATGCTCTACCATGTCCTTCTCTCTCCGCAACTACAAGGACCCTGAGATCTTGTGACTATTCCAGCCCTAGTGATAGGATAGATTTTTAGCCACACTTCACATCTCATCAACAGCCACTACCTCTGGTTATTCTGATTGCAAAGATAGGCTTTCCTTCACATTCTCTCCCCTCCCCATAAAGACTAACATCACCTATAACTCACATCCTGTCTTCATATCAACCAGACTCAGACTCTGCCTTTTGCCTCAACCATGTTTACTAATAGGGAGTCCCTGGTTCTCAGCTCCTATGTTCCAAAGGCATCAAGCTCAAAACGCATGCCTATCTGCTTCCCCATCCACTCCATCCAGACGCAGATTTAAAATCCACAGACGTTTAAGTTCTCTATGTCTTTTCAGCCTACAAACGGTCAGGTTTAGCAACGCTTTGGATTAGTCCCTCGTTTGGGGCAGAATGTCATAGTAAAACCACAGGAACCGGAGAGCGAGATGACATCTTTGCTGATGTGAGCACAACAGAAGGCTCTCTCCCCTCCTACCCAGGCAGTGACCTTGCAAGCGCATCAGCACAGACCGGTCAGCGTGGGGGAGAACGAGAGCAATAAGGCAGGCAATAGGCAGGGTTGGAAAAGAGGCGAGGACAGGAAGAGGAAGAATTTAAAGATGCACGAGGATGAGGAGGGAAGCGGTTGCAGAAAAGATGAAATGGTATCTCGATTCTCTAACAAGCCAGTTTTGAAACACCAAAAAAATATTTTTTCTTTTTTCAAAAAAACCAAACGTGATCTCCAACCCGTGATCAAATATAAGGTGCACACGGCGCGCGCGCGCCAGGTGCTTATCCCGGCTCGGTCCCCGGCAAGACAGCTCTGCCCGCCCCCTCACCTGCTGGACAATTCTCCCCCGCCCACGCCCCGAACCAGCGCCACCCGCCAGCCGGGCCGGAATCGAGTCCAGCCACCGCGAGCTGAGCCCAGTCCGGCAGCCCGCACCTCTTCCGCGGCTCCGGGCGCCCTCCTTTCTAGCCCCGCCTCCTTCCCTCAGGAACCCCCCCACCCCGTCCCCCTCCAGACCCCACGCCCCGCATCTCCTTTAGGGCCTCTCCAAAGGTGGCTTCCCCCTAGAGCCCCTGTTTCCTCTCAAAGTCCGTCTCCCCCTGGGAGCCCCGTCCCAAATACCCTCCCAGGACCCCCTGTGGCCCGGACCTTCCTACCTCCCGATCCTTGGGAAACCGGCCAGGCCCAGCCAGACGGCCCCCGGCAGCGGAGTGGCGGAAGCTCGCCGGCTCCAGCGCCGCTTCGAGCGCGCGCCAGTTCCGTGTCTGCACCGGGGGGCGCGTACCACTCGGAGCCAGTGAGGGAGGGGGAGGTTGAGGGGGCCGGGGGCTGTACCACGCACCACCGCGGCGGGGGGGCGGACAAGGCTGCACCAAGCCGAAGGCTGAAGGGTGGAGCTAACCTCGGGAGAAAGGCGGCTACGCACACACCTATCCTTGTGGGAGTGGGAGGGCGATGGGGAACGCTGGGCCAGGCCAGCGCCAAGCGTGCCACGGGGAGGACCCAAAGGAATACCTTTTGTCTAGGTTGCACGAAGAGATTTTAATTTCACATGGTAACAGAGCCTATTTCGACGAGATGTGGATTAATCTGGAGGCGACTTCTCAAGATAACACTGCTCCCGAGACTCTCTGAGCGTCCCCCCACACCTCACCCTCCCTCCCCCCGCTAGCGGTTTGGAAGTGCCCAGCAGCCTGGGCTGCAAAGCCGGCTGCCCCGGAGGTGGAGCCTACCAATTCGGGGACGGCGGGGGGGACCGATGCCGGAAGGCGCAGCTGCCGTTTCACCTACACCGGAGCGCGCCGAGCGAAGGGGGCGTGAGCGGTGCCGCGGTGTCCGCTGGGAAATGGAGTCCAGCCCTTCTGACAGGCCCAAACGGCGACGGGGCAGCCTCCCCATTCCACAGGGCCTGGGGCCCTAGAGCACGGACTGTTATGCCCTCCTTTTTTTTTTTTTTTTTTTTTTAAGTTTTTAGGTACCAAAGGAAAACCCGAGGCATTATGGGGGCGCGTGCGAAGACAGGTGCATGGCTGGGGTGTTAGTTCTGAAAATTCACCCACGCTCCTCCTCGGAAAGACAAACCGATCCCACCTGGATCATTAAACGAAAAGGGCATCTAACCCTCAGCATTTCATTCACCCTCATGGGACTAGTCAGAGGAGGTCCCCTCTCACTGCCAAGGCTGTCACTCGTGACTTGTCTCCCTCTTCTGCGTCTGGAGGCAGATCTTAATTAAACGACGGTTTCCTCCTCTGTGGCCGTGCCCCCACCCCCAACCCAGAAATGGCTTCGCTCATCCTATCTTCCTTTTGGTCTTTCTGTACAAAGAGCGCCAGGCCTATCAGTGAGGCAGCCCCGAGGCATTTATGGCCAAGCCGCAGAATGACAGCGGAGAATTTCTCTGGGGGCCCTGTGGGGAAAACAGGAAGTGGTGGAGGCAGGACGGGCAAGGCCTGGGAGAACCTTGTGCAAAGTGGCCCCCAGGTCCATCCATTTGGTTGGGGCAGTACAGGCTTCAGATGGAGCACAGCTTCAGCAGGACCCTCCACGGCCCAGCAGCCACAAACTCCCAACCCTTTGAGTCTCCTTTAATGTCACTCGAGGATCTCCTCTGCCCAGCTCCGAGGAATGTTTGCCCTTCTCAGTCTGCTTCACCTCTAGGAAGCAGCTGGCCGCATCAGCCATCCAGCCCAGAAAACAGAAGATATGGGGGGGCCGGGGGGGGGGGAGCAGTCATTCGTGCACATCCCAGATCTCGGAGAGCAGTGGGGGAAGCTTTTTGTCCTGCAGGCGTAGTGCAAACACTTGCTCTGAATGGACACTGCTCAGTGTCCGGAGGCTCACCAGTTTCATTAGCATCCGTGGGAACATCAGTCGGTCCTGGGGGAAGGAGGGGACAAAGTACCGTTTCTGCCTCTCCCCAGGGAAGGGGGCAAGGGTAGGGGAATTGTGGGAGAGGTAGCGAATTGTCTGTGCAAGATGTAGTCAGGGAAGGATTCTTGAAGGGAAAGTAGGTGTGTCAGGGGATGAGGAGAAGAGGGGAGGGGAGACTCATGGGGAGACTCACATGGGGGTGGTGGATGGAGACGTAGGCATGCAGGGCCTCCACATATGTATGTTGCAGCCTCTCTACCTGGAGCTGGTCCTGCACGTTGGGCCGGTCTATAGGTCACCAACAGAGTTGAGGAGCAGGTCTGGCCAGGGTCTTAGTTCTATACCCCAAATCACAACCCCCCAAATAGGGACATACCCCACCCAGCCTCTCCCAAAGTAGCACAGCAAGGGCTTCCACTCCCACAATTCCTGCCCTATGGGGCTGCAGCTCTGCTTGGTGCAAATCTCTTGCTCCTTTTCCCTCCTGCCCCTCCTCGCACCTGCAGAAAAGATGCTGATGGCAATGAGCAAAGCAAACTCGGCATCATTGAGTTGCAGTTCATTCATGGCTCTGGAGAACTCGAAGATGGGGTTGATGAACTCCACCTGCAGCCCTGGGGAGGAAGAAGGGAGGCTGGGGCATGCGGCACAGGCAGCAGGAACTTCCTTCTCTCCTCCAGCTCCTCAACTTAGGGGAACTGTTAGGAAATCACTAAGAAGTCTCCCGGGGCTCTGCTGGGTAACATTAGGCAAGTTTCTTAACTTTTCTAAGCCTCCTCTGTGACCTGGGAATCCTATCTGAACGTATAAGACTGCTGTGATGGTGAAACCATAAAGCTGGCAAAACATGTAGGGTTGTGCTTGGCACACAGGAGGTGCTGGATTCAATGATAATACTGCTGTCACTGGAATTCTCTAGAAATAGAGGCAAAGCTTGTTTCTGTTTACAAATAAAACTTTATCACTGGCAAGTGACCTTACTTATTTGAATACCAGAGATACATTTCATGTTTCATGTCCCAGCAGGAAGACAGCAACGTGGTCAAGCACAGGGGCTGTGGCATCACACTGCCTGGGTCTGAGTCCCGGCTCGACCATTTATTAGGCGGTGTGACCTTGGGTAAGTTACTTAAGTTCCCTGAGCCTTGGTTTTTCCGTCTGTAAAATGGGGATAATAATAGTACCTCATTGGGTCCTTAGCATGGTAACTACTATATAAGTATTTGTTAAATAAATAAATGAATGAATAAACTCAAAACATAGAACCAGTCTTCTTGCTGAGGAGAGTGAAGTTCAACAAACCGTGACCTACAGTCATGACACCTAAAGAGCACTTCTCCCATCACTAAGTCCCCTCACCCCACCCCACCCTGTCCCTGTCTGTCTGCTGTCCCTTCTGCTAACTTTTCCAGGCGATGCTCCCTGATTAGTCACTTCCTGTACTTCTCCCCTGATGTTTATCAAGTGTGTGTTGAGACAGTTGAGACACTGAATGGACAAGAGCCATTTTATAAAGCCTTTCTTGGAGGATTGTTGAGCCTCAAAATGTGCTGAACGGCCCCTTCGTACAGAGTGGATGAGGAGGTTCTGGAGCTGGGCTGTGCGCCCTGCCAGCTCTGCTCCTGGTCACTGAGCGCAGGCCTCCGCTGCTCTCAGTCTGCATCCTGAGCTGCCCACCCTGTGCACACACAGCAGTGGATGCAGAGGTGGACGGAGACCTGACTAAACACAGCCCCTGCCCCTCCTCCCCAAGACCTCGCTGACAGAAGGAAATGAGAGGCAAACAGGATGGCAGCAAAACTGCTCACGTCCACGTTATCGATAACTAGGTGCCGATTCAGACAGCACGAGTCTGCAAGTGCTGAAGGAACGCCCAGGCAGGGGAAGGGCGAAGCATTCAGAAAGCAGGGTGCTGGGGCGCCTGGGTGGCTCAGTGGGCTAAAGCCTCTGCCTTCGGCTCAGGTCATGATCCCAGAGTCCTGGGACCGAGCCCCACATCGGGCTCTCTGCTCAGCGGGGAGCCTGCTTCCACCTCTCTCTCTCTCTGCCTGCCTCTCTGCATACTTGTGATCTCTGTCTGCCAAATAAATAGATAAAATCTTAAAAAAAAAAAAAAAGAAAGAAATAAAGAAAAGAAAGGAGGGTGCTAGGAAGGAGGCAGCGGCCATGCTTTGGAAGGATGGGGATAATAAGCATTTGGGGACCAGGCAGATAAAGGGAGCGGGCTGGGCTTTGAAAGCTGGAAAGTCATCAAATTGCCCCATCAGGTGCCTACACATGCCAGCAGCACCAGGGGCAACTGATGGCCACAGAGCTAGGGTGCAAGCACAGAGCAAGGAGGCCTTCCTTGAAAGCTCACTGTCGGGCCTGTGCTGGAACAAGAGGCACGTGAGCTGCTCTGTCACCAGAAACCAGAGAAGACTATGAGCTCTGCCCTGGAAACCAGGACCTACCAACTCCGAGAATGAAGTCATTGCTTCAGCCCTAGTTCACAGGCCCATGCCCTCAGGTGTTCAACTCCTTAGTCTCCTGTTAAGCAGAAGTTCTTTTTTTTTTTTGAGATTTTATTTATTTATTTGACAGACAGAGATCACAAGTAGGCAGAGAGGCAGGCAGGGGGAGGGGCGCGAAGCAGGCTCCCCACTGAGCAGAGAGTCAGATGCGGATGCGGGGCTCGATCCCAGGACCCCGGGATCATGACCTGAGCCGAAGGCAGAGGCTTTAACCCACTGAGCCACCCAGGCACCCCTTAAGCCCAAGTTCTAATCCCTCCAAAACCCTCTCAGCCTCCCATGCTTTTCCACCCCCACTCCCATAACACAAATGTTACTGGCAACTGAATATGAGGAAGCCAACACCGCTTAGCCTGCAAGCAAGTAGCAACGAGCAGCACTATGTGTGCACTAATTCTTGGAGAAAACACTCCGGGGTACAGCACGAGGATGAGAGTGGTTACTCTTATCCTAAAACTGTGCTAAAATTGCCATGTTCCAACATGTATTTTAGCTTTTCGGAAAAAGCAACTAAAGAAGAGTGGTGGGCGGGGGGGACAGTCCACACGATCCTTAAAGAACACAACCAAGTTCATCAGTAAATACTAAAAGGCTCAGTGCAGCGGTTTTCGAGCTTTTTCCCTCGTTGTGATATTGTTTCTTTAAGCAAAACATTATGCAGAAGCACAGTATTAAGCAGAGTTTCTTGTTTGGCTACAGAGAGGATGAAAGACAGTCTTGTATCTCTCTGTTCCTCCTCTAAGGGGACACTTCTATGGAGTCCCAACCCCCTCAGGCTCCCCGAAACACTGAAAACCACTGGCCAAATGCAACAGAGGTCAGATGTCTCTTTGCAGCAGCTGAGAGAGACCTATCACCACTCCAACTTTCTGTCTTGGAAAAACAAGTGGAGCCTTCCCCATACAGCCACCCAAAAACCCTGGGCCTGTGTGTCTGTAGTCACTATGAGCCCAGTGACAGAAGGTGTCCTTCCACCCAACCCAATCCTTTTCTGACCTCAGTTCTTACCTGCTTTGGCAAAGTCCTCCCGGTTATAACTGAAATCCTTGAGGAAGGTGATACTCTCACTCCCAGGGTTGTACCTCCGAGATGTCTCCAGAAGCATCACCTGCATGCAAGTAGGAGACCTCAACAGGGACTCAGAAGGCTGGTCTTGGCATGGGGCCCCTTTGCTCCCCACCTGGCTGTCTGGAAGCCCCTGCGGGAGACAGTCCCGCCCTGCTTCTCCCTTCACCCCTCGGCCTTGCCAGCCACCTCAATCGCAGAGGTCTTCAGCAGGGCGATCTGGTCCTCCCGGCTGAGCTGCAGGAAGCCGGGCAGCTGTTTGGCAAAATCAACGATCTCCTGCACAGAGACGATGGCCAGCTCGGTGAAGTGGGCAAAACGCTGCTGACGGGCCTCCCGGCTCTGGGGATCTGGTGCCATGGGCCAAGGCTACCCAGCAGGGCAAGGATGGAGAAAACGAACTGCACTGAGTCAGCTATCAAGAAGCCAGTGGGTGCTCTGGGCACAGCCGCCTCTCCCCGGTTCCCTCGGTTACCGTGACTCGAAGCCGGTCAGAAAAAGAGCGTCTGTTACACTGCTGCTGGGCAGCCACCAGCTTCTCAATCATGCCCCGCTGCTCAGGGCTGAGCTGGGGCAGGACTTGGGGGGGTGAGGACACCCTTGGGGGAATGGACGTGGCCTGAGCCTGCTCCTCCTCTAGCCGCTTCAGTTTCTTCAGGCGGATCTGCTCTTCTGACAAGACACCTAAGGACAGGGTTGGACATGAGGAGGGGAGAAGAGGGGGACACAAGCAGCAAGGATGGGACAGAGGGCTAGTTTGAGGCTCTAGAAAAGCAGAGAGCACTGGGTAAAGTCAAGGACGAGATTTTAACTCATACTTAGGGACCACGTAGGAGGACCCTGTAGGCTCCACTGCCTGTCTACTCTCACACCCCGGCAGCCCTTTCCCGTCATCCTCTCCCCCCACTCCTGTCCCCAGAGACTCACACTCCTCCCGCATGCCGGCCTGGCGGCATTTTCGAAGACGACACTCCTGACATTTGCGACGCATGTAGGTGTCCATGGGGCAGTGGCCCCCACTGTGGCAGACATAGTGCGCCCCTTTGATGACACTGCGGCGGAAGAACCCCTTGCAGCCCTCACAGCTCAGCACGTTGTAGTGGAAACCGGAGGCCTTGTCCCCACACACACTGCACAGCTCGTTCCCCAGCATTTTGGGGGCTGGCCCCTTTTTCCGCTTTTGTGGACGGAGCTCTGGAAACAGAGGAGAGACTTCATGTGCTTCTCCAAGAAGAAAGCCCCTGGTGCCCAGTTGGCCACTGCGCTGAGCACTCAGTGAGCTTCATCCCCTTCAGTGTATGCTGTCTAGTCTGTTATGACAAAGTAGCTCTCATGTGCCAAGTGCTATTCCGTCCTAGGTCCTGCCTGAGCCCTTTACATGCACTGATCCTCCCAACTGTAACAGATACGTACTATTATTATTTCCATCTTACAGATAAGGAAACTGAGGCTCAGGAAGGCCCAAAGCAGAAACAAAATTCACATTCAGATCACTAAGGTCTAGTAGAATCCAAACACTTTGGACTTAACCATGGTCTCAGAAGGCAAACTGCCCTAAGGTACCCCTCCCAGATCCAAGGGGCCCCTTCCTCCTCCAAATCCAACAGCTCCTCACCTGTAGACTCTGGAGGGGTATCCATCCCAGGGAGCAGGACTGCAGGCTCTGCTGCCTCCAGCCCTGCCCTCAGAGAGCCCCCAGCGGACTGGGGAGTGCTGGCTTCCTCCCTGAGGATGCAGGTGTTGCCTCCCAGCGCCTGGCTGCCGGCATCTTGTGCATCTGGCTCCCACAGCTCTGCTGCAGAGTCTGAGCCCCGAAAAAGAGGCACAAGGAGGTCTCAGGTCCCTCCCATCCACTTCCTTAGCGTCCTTCTGGGAAACTGTTCATTTCTCTCTACCCCTAGAGGGCAGCAAAATGTTGGCTCAGGCTTCAGGACCCTGGGGTTTATGTGGGCTCTAGGGCTAGTCTCTTGTAATCCCCTGCACCTCAGTACCTTAGATGAGGATGTTAACCTTTGCCCCCTTGAAGGGCTGACATGCATCCGCTTCAGAGGTGAGACAGAACTCTCTTCAAAGCCAGTGCTTGTAGGCACCAGACAAGCCAGCTCTCCCCAGCAGCAAGCCCACATTGAGAAGGACCAGCACCAGACCCAGCGTAGAGGTAGTCTGGGCAGAAGGAGGCAAGCAATACCGAGAACGACTCTGGACTGCTCTCCAGGGGACAGCTGAAGGCAAGTAGTGAAGGAGGCTGATTCCTGAGGGAGGAGAGGAGCTGGGATCTGAGCTCAGAGGAGAGGGCTGGAGTGAAGAAGCTTACCAGGAGAAGCATCAGGCATGGGGGCCTCCAGCCACAAGGACATCTCTTCCTGGAGCCCTGGACATTACCAAGGGGGCTGTCCTGCAGGAATGACTGAGGTTACCATCTTCAGAACTGGGGCCCTCTTTGGCCTCATCAACCTTCTCCTCCTGATCCTACGAGTACTCATATACCCACCAACATTTACTTGCTGTGTATGTATATATTGGCCTGTGCTAAAGCTTTATATGCCTTCCTCTAGATATGCCTATGATGTCATGACTATTCTTAAGCCCATTTTATAAACGAGGAAACTGAGGTTCAAAGAGATTAAGTAAATTGCCTATAGCCATACAGTTAGGCAATGGTAGAGCCAAAATTCCAACTCTGGTCTGACTCCAAAGTCTTAGCTGTTGGCTAAGGTGCCCACCTTGCCACCTTTTCTCCCGCAGGGACCCCGCCAGGCCATCACAGAGTGTCTGGGCACATCTGCCCAGCTTCTGTCAGAGCCCCTTCCCCTTCCTCCAGCACTGAGGACAGCCAAAGTTGGCCAGGACTAGGGCATGGGTTTGAGGCTCACTCACCCAGTAAGACTCACTGCTTGTTAGATGACTTCACTGCTGTCCCTTTCCAGCATCCCAGCACAAACCTCCTACCTCCAGGAGTTGCTCCATTTCACCACCAGGACTCCCTCCCCCAGAACCCCTCAGGAATTATTCTGGACCCAAATAGAATCCTTTTGCTCCCTGGGCTGCCATCACCAACATCATCCTTCACTTCTCCCCAGAGACCCCTAAGATCTACAGGGTACCCACCCACCCCCTCCCAGACTCACACAAAGAGCCCCAGGCCAGTGCTGAGGAGCAGACCCACCGGATCCCCAGGCCACCAGACTTCCTGGCTGGGGCAGTCTCTGGAGCCCCCTTGCTGGGAGGGGAGGGCGGTGCAATCTCCTGTCTGGAGACCTTGCACTGGGAGCCGGAGCTGAGCAAGTGAGGGACCGGAGCCCCAGGGAAGTAATGTGGGGAAAGGCTGAGGGGAGGGACTGCCAAGGGATAGGGCCACTTCTCCTTCCTGCTAGGCAAACCGGAGACGACTGACCAGAGCCCTAGCCGCCGTCCCCCACACCCACAGGGCAGCTTCCCCACCATGTTGACTCCTCCCCAGCGCGACCGCCAGCCCCCTCAGTCCAGCGTCACCCCTGCCCCCCCACCCCCAACCATGACAGTCCCATTTCCCTGTAGACCCGCCCAGTTCCACATCTCTCCCCTTCCTCTCCTCACCCCGGTGGCTCTTAGCTGCTCTTACAGAAGGACTGCCTCCTAGGCACCCCCTACCCCAATCCCGGCAGCCTCCAGAGTCACCTCGTAGTGCAAAGGTCCCGGCACTGCCTGGAATTGCAACACTGAGCCTCAGCCTGCTTTCCCAGCCTCCCTCCTCCTCGCCTGCCTCTGGGAAGGGCCAAAAGCTCTCCCCACTAGCCCCAGGCCTCAGCCAAATTAGTATAATAACTCCAGGGGTGGAGAGGCCGGTGCTCATCCTTCCACTGAGTCTCTAAGTGGCGGTACCCTGCAGGGGGCCACCAAGATGTGAAGAGGCCAGGAGAGGAGCAATGGCAGGGCTGGGATGGAGGTGGAGGCAGAGATGGCAGGGGACCCAGATGCCAGCCCAGGATGGACCTGGGACGGTAAGCAGGTTCTCACATCTGGGAACCATTCATCTGAAGTGATGGTAGGTTCTATCCAGCATCTACTGAGACTACAGCCATAGTCATCCTGCCCTGCTGCCTGGAACGTGAGATCCAACCCTGAGAGGAGATACCATGTTTTATTGATTTTATCTCCCCTGTCGCCCATGGAACAGGGCCTAGCACAGAGCAGGCAACAGAATAGGAACTATGTTCCTGTTTGTTAAATGAATAGGTGAACAAAAAAAATAATATGATCCTCTTCTACACCTGAGCTTTCAGCACCTGAGCTCTGGGCCTGGCTTTGCCTCTGCCTCTTCCTAACTGTGTGATCTTGATTAAATGAGTTACATAATATCTCTGAACCTGTTTCCCTACCTTTAAAATGGAGATGGTAATAATAATTGTGTTTGCCACATAAGGTTGTCATGAGAAGTACACAACGTATTACATAGCTCAAGGGGTGGGACATAGTAAGTATTCAAGAAAGAGCAGCAGTTATCATTTCCCCTCTCAATCCTTTCATCTACAGGTCTTCCCATCACCTCGAATCTGTACACTGTTAACCTTCTAGTGCTTGTTTCCACACACAAACCCCTCACTATCTCTTTTGGCCCTTAAAGCAGCCCCAGGAAGGAGGGAGGGCAAGTAACAGGAGCACCATTTCACAGAGAGCACTGAGCTCATGGCAGAGCCCCTGCCAAGACCACACAGTTAGTGACCAAGCTGGGGTCAGAATCCAGATGTCCTTGCTCTAGTCCCTGTGCTCTTTCTTTCTCCTGTGTCAGAGTCCAGGAATACTCTTGTCTGGACTCTGCGGAGTCCAGTGGCCAGTGGAGCACTGAGACGGAAGAAGCGAGGGCTGGTGGGCTGCAGTGGGAGAGACAGGGAGCCCTGAGGATGCTTCAGTCCAGATGTGAGAGGCAAGGAGCTGAGGTTACTGCTGGTTGTTCACCCCCTGCCCTGCTCCCAGTTTCCTGCTCCCAGGCTCTTCCTGTTTTGCTGTGAACTCCAGTTCCCATGGGCCCCACATTAAAGGACAGAAGGACAGAAGGCCAGGGCAGGCAGCCAGATGGATTGAAACAGATGAACAGGGCACCAGGGAAGAGATGAAAAAGGGAAAGAGTGGACAGAGGGTGTGGAGGAACAGGATGGGAGAAGGACAGGGAAAGCAGAAACAGAGAAGGAGCATGGTGAGAGATGGGAGGAAGCACAGGGTGGGGTGGGGGAGTAGGCGGGGGTGGGAGAGCAGAGACTTGAGAAGACAGCAGGCTGGCTGGTGTTGCAAAATCTGCCCATGTATTCACTTTCACATTTCAGAAAAGCCCCTCCGACACCCCCCATCTCAAAGTTCTGCCTCCAGTTTTAGCTCTTGTTCCGTCTTTTCACAAGGTCATCCCCTCATAAGGCCACCACCCTTGTCTGAGCATCTCTGAGTCACGAGCACAAGGCTCTCCATTCCTCTTGCATGTGTTCCTTTCCTGATTTTCACAAGGCCCCAGCTGTCCTGGGAAAGTAGACACCAGGGACTCCAACCCCTGGGAAACTGCAACCATCCTGTCCCAGCACCCACCATCCAACCAGTTCCCTCCTCTACCTTCCCCCACCCCCAGAAGTACAGCCAGAGATGCCACTGCAGCACCTGGTTACGAGAAACGCGGGACGGCATGTGCTCTGGGCCTTGATGACCTATCTTCTGGGGGTTGGAAAACACCTCTCTCATCTACTTCTGATCCTTAACTCCCTCTCCTGACACCCTAGTCAGTCCAGGACCCCGTGATCACACGCGAGCCCCACCTGAAGCCCTCTTGACCCAGGTTAGCACCAGTTGCTCAATGAACAGGGCGCCATCTTCCTCCAATGCAGGCAATCAGTTCGCTTTATCTCAAGTGGAGGAGCAAGCATCAGCAGCCCTTTACTGCCGGAGTCAACCCTTTAGGTTACAGGGGTTCAGGAGCGCTGCCTCCCCCTGCTCTTCCATGAAAAGGGAAAGGACGAGGGAAATGGGAGACAAAACCTGCTGGCACTATCTCCACAGTTTCTGCAGGCCAACCGCTGGGACTTCTCTCCCAAACCAGAGCCAGTAGTCAGATGATCAGCAGCTGGGGTCACATGTCTCACTCTGCCAGACCCACCCCCACAGAATGGTCCCACCAGCCCACAGGTGTTAGGTGCAAAGCCTCCCAGTGCCGTGGGGCCTTTCCTAGGTTTCTTTGGCTCCTTCCAGGTCCTATTTGTGAACTCCTAGAACCTAGAACCAGAGGCTTTTCCTTGCAGCAAGGGGAACCTTGAAGCAAAAAAAGAGGAGCATTCACCAGTTCATGGTCATACATAAAACTTGAAAATTCCCCTGAAAGTACATGAATTCCCATGAAGCAGGCCACAGGTATGGGCTGAAGGGATAGACTGGGGAAACTGGTTCTTGCTCCCTCCTTCACCATTCTGGAAAGATGCAGTGGGGGGGTCATCTTGCAGGGCACTTAAACAACTTCTGCCCAACCTCCAATCACAAGACAGAGAAGAACCCAGGAATTTCTGCTTCTGAACCCTTAAGTTCAGAGATGATATACCAGGCGAAAAGGAAAAAAGTAACATTTATTACTACATATATTTATCTTTGCATGTGTGATTTTATTTATCCTCGTATACAACCCTAGGAGATAGTCACTAGCAAGTGGGCCAGTATCAAATCTGAACCCAGGTATAACAGACTCAAAAGCTCAAGTTCATCATCAAACAAACACAAAACACCTCACTCCATTACACAAAGCTGCCTCCCCAGATGGAAAAAATGGTTAACTCACCTGGATTTAGGTTTGCTTCTGACAACACAGGGTGGAACAGTGGTTTCCAAACCTGGTCTCATTTTCAGAGATTCTAATTTATTTGGTCTGGGGTAGGCCCCTGTATCTATCTATCTATCTACATGCCTTGTTTTTTGTATCTATAGTTAGGAACCAAGGCATGGAGACCACAGAATCATCTGGTAGAAAATATGCAGAAGCTGGGGGTCAAGAAACCAGGGCTTAGCTCTTAATTCCACCATGTACTTCACCCTTCCTGGATTTGTTTTCCCTACAGAAATGAAATAATATCTGCTCCACCAATCCCTCCTACATAGGATACTTGCAGGCACAAAGGATACAGACATTCTTTAGCAAGTGGGAAGAAAAGCAAAAGATGAATTTGTTCTACTCGCCAAAATTTAGTGAGCCCAAGATTTACATTTTGAAATCATAAAGGTCTAGCTACATTGCAAGAAGAGTAAGGGATATATTAGAAGAAACATTCAAGAATGCCCACTCATGTGCAGAATTTTGCCCATTAGCTGTGCCCCCATTCAACCCCACCAATGTGAAAAGGTTTCCCTTGTCAGGAATCTCTATTGAAAGTATTTGGGGGCCACTCAGTATGGTTTAGCAATGCAGTTTGAGTGGCCTGCAAGAAGCAGCCCTTTTAAAGACTAATTGGGAATCAGAAAACTTGAGTTTTTAATCCCTTCTCCTAAACTCTGTGAACTTGGACAAGCTCTTCTCTCTGGTTTTGTTTCCTTACCCTTTTAAGTAAGGGCAGTAGGTTAGCTTGGGGATTCGGAGATGCTGACTTATGGAAACTACTGACATTCTTCATGAACCCTAGAGATTATATGCAAAATTCCATTTGTGTGTGTGGACATTTTTCTGGAAGGTGGGGAGGGTGGTAAATTTTCATCTGATTCATAAAGGTCCTTGTGACTAAGTAAGAAGATTAACAACTATTTGACTACCCATACTTCAGTTCTCAATTTCTATTCACTCCTCCATAATAACTCTGTAAGGTATACATAAGTAATTGGATCCGAAGTCCTAGGGCAAAATTATGACCCTGCTTTCTCCCATATAGTTCTTTTTTTTTTCTCCCATATAGTTCTGATCACGTTTTATTTCTCCAACCATCTGAAGTGATTTTACTTCCAGTGGGCAGATCTGATCAAAGCATCCCAAGGGTCTAGTGATTCTGGAGCTGTGAGTCACGCCCAGCTCAGTCACAAAGCCATGAAGCCAAATTGGCTGCACCCGGATCCTAATGGCCAATGCCTGGAGGGTCTGTGATTCTGCGGAAACTCCACTTACTCCCACTTTATGATATGCTCCTTCCTCTTATCCCTATATATCTATCTCCCCATTGGTCCGAAATTCCTCCCCTGTGGATTCACTGCTTTGGTTTTGCAAAGTCTGAACATACTGTGCAACCTACTCGTTTTGGAGGAAGCATGACACCCTCCTAGGCATCCAAAACTCGGAAGTGGAAGGATGGGAGGGCAGGGAAAAACCTGGAATGGAAAGTGAGAGGTCTCCTGGAGCTTTGCTCAAAGGCACGAGCTGTAGGCTACACTAGGACCAAACTCAAGGGCATAGGGAGTCCAAAGAACTGTTGACACGCCGTGCCCAGCACCAAACGGAGCCTCCCCGGGGCACCGAGCCAGGTCCAAGGCTCAAATTCCACCAGAAGGTAGGGGCGTGGAGCGGGGTGCCCTGCACTTCCAACCCTCGCCTGAATTCTGCAGCGGCTCTTGTCTCTGAGCTCAGGCCCAGCGGCACCCCGGCCCGAGGGGGCGCTCGCTCTCCCAGCCAATGTCCGGCCCACAGCAGGCGCCACCTTGTTACTCGGTCTCCGTGGCGGGGGCTAACCCGAGCCCGGGGTTCTCTTTACCAAGACGAGGTCTTCAGCATCTTCTACCGCGCGAGATTGCGCTACACTCCCACGCTCCACCGCCGCGGCCTTATCGCGGGCCTCCTACACGCATTCCCTCTCAAATTCCTCCTTCTCCCACCATCTCTGCCCCTCCTTTAGCAAGATGGCGGCGAAGGCGCTTCCGGCGTGTGTCCTGAAGGGTGCGTCCGGGCGGCAGCTGGAGGTGCCACGCAGCGGGTTCCACCCTCTTTCTGCAGCATAGTCTCTAACGGTGATGGCTGGCAGACAGTTTGCGTGGAGCGGGGCGGCTCTTCTCCAGCTCCTTCTTGGCGTGAATCTGATAGTGATGCCCCCCACCCAGGCCCGGAGTCTGCGCTTCGTTACCTTGGTAATGGGAGATGGGGTGTCCCAAGGGCTCGCCAAGAGCTGGAAGGGCACAGGCCCGCTGTTAGAGGGAGGGGCGGGGCTTGGGCTGGTGTTGGGGTCTCTCCAGGATCATGAGCGGGTTTAGGAGGAGACCCCTGGCCTGGAGGGTAGGGGGCCCGGTTTGGAATTGAAGTGGAGCCCCAGTTATTTTCGGGGGGGGGCAGGTAGGGTGTAAGTAGTTCTATATCAGGGCATAGGTCGGGTGAGTCTGTCTTGGGAAAGGGATGTGATAGAACGAAGGTCAAGAGACTCACCCTTAAGCCTTTGGTGATTCCCCCCAATTTCTCCCACCACCTGCAT
The DNA here is from genome assembly GCA_004024625.1 of Mellivora capensis. Lineage (NCBI taxonomy): Eukaryota > Metazoa > Chordata > Mammalia > Carnivora > Mustelidae > Mellivora > Mellivora capensis. The sequence goes on from PISX010000037.1 coordinate 132,637, forward strand.
TGCTTTCATTTCTCTTTTCCTTTTTCACCTATATCTTTGCTTCGCCTGTGGTCTCCACTGGCGTTGTGTTGGCCAAATTAGAATCTCTGGAACCTGTTCAAAGTTAGTGACTTCCGAGCTTCGGTCTTTTGCAGTGGGCAGCATTAAGGCTTCACAGAAGGAGTAGGGCTTCCCTACCCAGCAGGGCAAAGGTGGGCCCTGTGTCCCCATCGAGGAACCTTCTGACCTGGAGGCAAACTATTTTCTTTCCTCAGCTATACCGACATGGAGACCGTTCACCAGTGAAGACATATCCCAAGGACCCCTATCAGGAAGATGAGTGGCCTCAGGGGTTTGGTCAGCTAACCAAGGTGGGTCAGAGGCCAGGCCCCCACTCTGGGTGTGCTATAGCATGAGTAACCTCGAGAGCAGGCCACAGAACTTGGGGGCCCCACCGAACTATCATTTCCCACGTGGCTGCTGACTTTGACCAGATTTCTCAACCTTACTTTCCTCTGTGCCCAGGACAGGTGCCATACATAATGGGCCACTTAATAAATGACTTCTGTGATCAGATTGACCCACTCCTACTTCCAGCCACGGTAGATTTGGAAAGCAACCCTGCCTAAGCCCTGTGGGATGTGTGAGCTGTGTCCTTTCCCTGTCAACCCTTGCATTTGTCCGCAGGAGGGGATGCGACAACACTGGGAGCTGGGCCAGGCTCTGCGGCAGCGCTACCAAGGCTTTCTCAACACCTCCTACCACCGGCAAGAGGTAAGGCTGGGAGCCCAAGAGGCAAGGGGAAGGGAACCTGCTCTTCTCACTCTCTGCCCTCAAGGAGCCTAGACCACTCTGGCCTCCTTCCGTGCATTTTCGGTTACACCTACAGGACAAGGCATCTCAGAGCTGTGTAGCACAGTCCCAGAGGCCAAGTTGCCCCACTTTGACTTGGAAAGGGCCAAAACAGATCAAGCATCCAAGCTCAGACTTAAGGGCCTAGCGAAGTCTTTTCTAATTCTGTGAAATAACCTGGATTTCCCATCCAAGATGCTTCTTGAGTACCTACTAAGGGTAATGGTGCACCATTAATGGTGCAGCACACAGATAGGATCTCTGTCTTTGCAGAGCTTAGAGTGTAGTGAGGGTGACGTGATAAACCACCCGGGACCAAGAGATAAAGAGCAGGGATCACGTGTAGAGAAGGCGTGTCAGGGAAGACTGGCCAGTGTTCCAGCTCCTTGAGGCCCTCCACCTCAGGGAGGGGGTTGACTGTTCCTCTGGTTACCACTGTTGGCCATGGGCATCTTGATGTTATTGTTCCCTTAAGGGGCAGCTCTGTCCTGGTCTTGCCCTGCCCCACTGCATCCTCCTTCCTTTGCACAAGGAATTATCTCTGTTCCTTATTTCCTCTCCCTGATCTCTGAGCCACTTCATAAAGTGATGTATGTCTTTGGAGACAGTTTCTGCCTTCAAGGACCGTGATGTTGATAGGGAGATAGGCATCGTTAGAAAACCAGAGGGACAGACAGAACTGACACCCTTAGTGACTAAGCACTTGGGACTGGGAGGGCATTTGAGCTAGAGCCATTTCCACAGGAGTTCTTCACAGACTGGGGACAGCCAGCCCCTAGCTGACTGTTTGGACCTTTGCTAGGAAGAGGGACAAGGAAGGTCAGAGAGGCGGAGACGGTGACCATTTGCTGGGTAACCATCAAGGACAGGTCCTCCGGCCACGGCCCCTCCGAGGGGCCAAAGCTCTCCCCCACCCCAATCCACAGGCGAGACTGGTGTTGTCATTGCAGGTTTATGTGCGAAGCACAGACTTTGACCGCACTCTCATGAGTGCTGAGGCCAACCTGGCTGGACTCTTCCCCCCCAACGGGATGCAGCGTTTCAACCCAAATATCTCTTGGCAACCTATCCCCGTCCACACTGTGCCCATCGCTGAGGATAGGGTAAGACTGGCCAGCCCTTCCCTGGAGGTGGTGAGAGGGATGACTCTGGCCGTGAGCCTGGCCATGATCCTCAACTCCTTCTCTGCCTCTGTTTCCCGCCTTCGGTCTACAGCTGCTGAAGTTCCCGTTGGGCCCATGTCCCCGCTACGAGCAGCTGCAGAATGAGACCCGACAGACACCAGAGTATCAGAATGAGAGTGTTCAGAATGCAGTGAGTGGGGCTCAGGTGGAGGTCACCACACTGGTCCTTTACCCCAGGGTGGTACTGATCCCCTTGATCCATTTTTCATAGCAATTTCTGGATATGGTGGCCAACGAGACAGGGCTTACAGACGTGACACTGGAGACCGTCTGGAATGTCTATGATACACTCTTCTGTGAGGTGAGCCCACTTAGGGTCCTGGGTATGGCCTTTCTTCCCTCAAACCTCCGCAGGCCCAGGTGACCAGGACAAATAGTATACCATGCCTGGATACCATTCCTACCAGGAAGGTCCAGGCAAGCCGCTTCTTGTGAAACCAAGGAATTTCCCTCATGGGAGAAAAAAAATCTGAGTGGGAAATGGTTTATTCTGTGTCAGCACTTCTTGGCCTTCTCCACCCAGGACTCTCATGGTGCCCGGCTCCATTCTGCTGAGTCACGCTTTCCGTGCCTGAGCTTCCTTTCCTGTATCCTGTATCTGCCATGTGTCCTGGTTCCAGTCCCTCACCTTCACGTCTCATCTCCTCTCCCTCCCTCACACACACACAGGCACCCTCCCGCTGGGGAGGAGAGCTGTCCCCGGAGAGGCCCTGGCCTAGGCCTGGGAAGCTAACCTGCCCGCTGTGATACACAGCAAACACACGGGCTGGTCCTGCCGCCCTGGGCCTCACCCCGAACCATGCAGCGTCTGAGCCGACTAAAGGACTTCAGCTTCCGCTTCCTCTTCGGGATCTACGAGCAGGCAGAGAAGGCCCGGCTTCAGGGGGGTGAGTGGCAGGCAGCGCGTCACTCCCCTCCTCAGGACCCTACTGCATTAAAAATCTGCTCTGGAGGGCTTCTCCCACGCTTCCTTCTCCAGCTGTAGTGCTCTCTGCTTCTTCGAAACCAGACCTCCTGTTAGCCCCCGAAGTCTCCCCAGTCCTCCGAATGCTTAGCTCCTCGGTCCCTGTAGAAAGGCCACTGTCAAGTTTGTGCGCTGCTTTTCTGGCATTCATATTCTTAAGTGTCACCCATGTCAGAAGACCCTCTGTCCCCTCCAGAGAACCACCAGGGGCCACTTTGGAGAGAGGGCTGAGAGTAACACACATGCCAGTTTCCTGATCCAAGCCCCCAGGGGAGGGCTGGCTGTCACACTTTGCCGAGCCCACACGTGGCGGAGCGCCCATGTGCGGCCGCCATCTTGTGCGTCCTGAAGCAAGCTTAAGTTTATATTTGTTCCAGGCTGGAGTAATTGTCCAGACGCCGGCAGGGCCTTGCAGCTCCTTTATAAATGGGCAGGTCTCTATGTCTGTGTTGAAATACCGGGTATCTTGTTTTATCTTGCTTCCCTCTGTAAATGCGAAAGCTCTTAGACAACAGAGGTGCTGGAGAGTTCTCTGCGTGATTCCTATGCCCCTGAGTAGAGTTCCCTGTGCCAGTGATCAGACCCAGGACCAGTAGAGGGTGAAGGGCCACACACAGGTCTGGTCAGAAGACGGGGTAGCTGGTGCCACTGACACTGGGAACTCTTCTCCTTCAGGAGTCCTGCTGGCTCAGATACGGAAGAACCTGACCCTGATGGCAACCTCCTCCCAGCTCCCTAAGCTGCTGGTTTACTCTGCGGTGAGCTCCCGTAGTCCCCGGGGTGCGGTCGTCAAGGAGCTGGATTTCCTCTCTCTCCAGCGCCTGGGGGTGGGGCTGGAGGGAGCAGTGCTGATGGGGACCTCCGCTGTCTTATAGCATGATACCACCCTGGTCGCGCTGCAGATGGCACTGGACGTCTACAATGGGGAACAGGCCCCCTACGCCTCCTGCCACATATTTGAACTGTACCAGGAAGATAACGGGTGAGTGCAGCCACCAGCCTGCCCTCTGGAGGGGTACTCGTGTGGTGGCTGTGGGCGGCCCCAGGGCTCGGGTGCCGGCCTGCGGAGCAGCTTCCGTCTCCTGTCAACCCTCAGGAATTTCTCCGTGGAGATGTACTTCCGGAACGAGAGTGACAAGGCTCCCTGGCCTCTGGTCCTGCCTGGCTGCCCTCACCGCTGCCCGCTGCAGGACTTCCTGCACCTCACAGAGCCCGTCGTGCCCAAGGATTGGCAGCAGGAGTGCCAGCTGGCAAGCGGGCCCGCGGACACAGGTGAGCTGCTGCCTGCCTCTGTGAGGAACGTCTCAGAACAGCTTTGAGTTCCTACCCACAGGTCTCCAGAGAGCTGCTGTACCTCCAACCCTCTGACTCATGTCGCTAGACAGTTCCCTTCCCACCCCGAGACCATTCCTCACCCTCTCCCTCCTCCTCATTCTCAGGCGATGCACTCCCTTCTCATCTCGCTGAGGAAACAGGGTGTCCAGGAGAGCATGGGCTCATCCTCCCACCAGCAGTTCTTCCAGCTTATTTGCTGGCATGAGCCACTACCTGAGGCCGAGCTCCCAGGGTGCGGCCATCTCTTTTCACTTCCACAGGGACTTGTGGGGCCCCAGTGTTTCCTGTTTCCTGGGTAACGAAGGCCCATCAGGGCCCCATCTTCCTGCAGCCGTGCTCCGTCTCTGTTCCCCGTGAAAGTGGAATCCTTTGCCTAGACTCTGGTTCCGCTTGCTCAGTGCCCGTCCTGTCAGACTCCTGCTAGACAGCGTGTGTCACCTTCTACCCCAGTGAAGCCACTTTCGTAAAGGACCAATGGCCTCCTCTTATCAAAGCCTGATCAGTTCTCAGCTTCTCTCATCTCTTAGGGGCGTGATATAATCGACTGTTCTTCTTTAGACACTTCCTCAGCTTCTCTGGCTTTTTTTCTGACTTGTAGGTGGCTTCCTTACTGGCTTTTCCTCCCCACAGAACAATGGATGGCCCAGGTCTCATCTTGGCCTTTCCCCATCTGTGGGGATCACCACTCCCAAGGTGATCCCATCCAACCTCCTGGCTTCACGTACCACCTCCGTGCAGAGTTCCATCCTTTTATGATTCAGATTCATGACCTTCTCTCTGAGCTACAGACTCACATATCCAGCTGCTGACTTGAGGTCTCTCCAAGCTGCTGTGTCTGAAACCAAACACTCTTACCCCCAAATCCACCCTTCCTCCAGGTTTGCCCATCTTCGCGAATGCCACATTCGTTACCTCCTTGCATAGGGTGACCTTGTGAGTCCTCTTGAATACCATCTTTCTCAGACCCCACATCCGGTTCACTAGCAGGATCTGCTAGATCCTATCAGCTTGACCTTTAAAATACATCCTCTTGGGGCACCGGGTGGCTTAAAGTCAGTTAAGCATCTGCCGTCGGCTCAAGTCATGATCCCATGAGCCCCACGTTGGGCTTTCTGCTCAGTGGGGAGTCTGCTTCTCCCTCTCCCTGCCTCTCTCCTCTCTTTCCCTGTCAAATAAATAAAATCATACACACACACACACACACACACACAAATATACATATATAATCAGTTCATATCACTGCCCTTCTCAGAATCTTCCAGTGGCTTCCTGTGACATTGAGAACAAAATCCAGGTTCTTCACCACGGCCTTCCAGGTGCTTCTGGTCTGATCCTCTGCTCTGATCTGTTTGCTCCTCACTTACTCTGCTGTAGTGATACTGATTTCACAGCTGATCCTAGAATGTGCCAAATGTATTCCCACATCAGTGCCTTTTGTACTTGCTTTCTGTCTACCCACCCCTTCCGCCCTTGTCCCAAGACCTTTCGCTCAGATGCAAGTGTCTCAGTGAGTCCAGGTCTCTGGTCAAATTGTCACTTCCTCAGTGAGCCCTTCATGACTGACCTACCACCTTTCCATCCTTTTCTCTTTGCTTTTTCTTTTCTTTTTTTTTTTTTAAGAAACGTCCGATTTTGGTGAGTGGCCCTCCTTTTTTTTTTAAGATTTTATTCATGTATTTGACAGAGAGGTAGAGATTACAAGTAAGCAGAGAGGCAGATGGAGGGAGAAAGGGAAACAGGCTCCCTGCTGAGCAAGGAGCCCGATGTGGGGCTCGATCCTAGGACCCTGAGACCATGAGCTGAGCTGAAGGCAGAGACTTAACCCACTGAGCCACCCAGGTGCCCCTGCTTTGTTTTTCTTTATAGCACTTGTCACTCACCTGGTATGTCCCATTGTAAGAGCACCTGGTGTCTGGCAGTCCCTCAGGTTTTTGTCAGATGAACACTGATGAGCCCTTTCTCTTCCCCTCCCCCGCCCAGAGGTGATCGTGGCCTTGGCTGTCTGTGGCTCCATCCTCTTCCTCCTCATCGTGCTGCTCCTCACTGTCTTGTTCCGGATACAGGCCCAGCCTCCTGGCTACCGCCACGTCGCAGATGGGGAAGATCATGCCTGACAACCACTCAGCCCCCTTCCCTCTGCCTCCTAGGGGAGGGGTGCTGGGCCCTTGCTCCTGACTGTTGCTGCTCCCCAGCCCGTGGACGGGAGACCCTGGGTTGGCCTCCCTCTGATGACCCCAACCTAGACGAACAAGTGGGACTCGGCTTGGTCCTTGGCACCTGTCACTCAGCATTCACGTGCCTCCCTGTTCACCAAGTACTGTGTTGGACTTCGGCTTTCTCCAGACAAGATTTGCCTCCACCATGCTTCCTAAGGACCAGAAGTGTAGACAAGTATTCGAGCTTCACTCAGGACCCGGGATTGAAAAACTGAAGGAGTTAGTGCTTGTTCTGCCTCACCCCCCACCCCCCAAACCCAGCCTTGCTCTCTCTTCCAGCCCGGAGTCTTCGGCAAATGGTTCAGAGGACACAGTCTTGCCTCTCAGCGCTTACTGTAGTGGGAAAAACTGCACAACATCGGGGGTATGGACACTGGCCACTAAGGAATCGGATCGCCCAGAGGCCAGACAGCCAGGTGTTCCTTTGTCCCCCTGAAGCCACTGTTAAGAGTCAGACATAATGCTTCAGGCATCTTGTCAGCCTGCAGCTGGAGCAGGGCAGGGGGATGTGGGTGCCGGGGAGGGGGAGGGGGGGGGAGGGGGCGAGAGTTGCGGGGCAGACCTGACACTACTATCCCTCTCCGAGAGGCTGGGGTCTCCACGGACCAGAGGCCCGTGCAGGTTGTGAGCTGGCCAGCTTGTGACTGTGGCCCAGAATAGGGCTAAGGTGGCTTCCGGAGAATGAAAGTTCTAGACTCTTAGTGCAGTTTCTGTGCCTTTTCTTCCTTTGGGGGCCCCAGGGAGCGCTTCGACCAGGTCAGTGCTGGAAGATCCACTCAGAAGCTCAGTTGGGTATGGTTTTATTAGCCACGTCAATCGTGAGCACAAACCGAGGACCACTACCTGACCCCTGTGTCACTGCACGTCAAAGAACAGAGAAGTCCCTTGGCCCCAGGAGAAGCTTGGCTCCAGGCTGGATATAGCAGAGACCCTTGGAGCACTTGGGGTACCAACCCCGGAGAAGTTTCTGGAGCTAAGTCCAAAGCAGTTAACATGCCATTGTCCCAGTCCCACAGTGTCCCATGCCACAGTGTCCCTGCTCCGACCCTAAGACTTGGATACCTTTGGCCCTTTAACACAGCCGCCTCTTCACACAGGATGTGTTCTCAGGTGGCTCCAAGCTCTGGCTTGGCCCACACCTTCATTAATGGGTCTCATGTCCGCATCCCAGCTTCCTCCTGGCTCCAAATGAGAATGTGATAACCTAGGAGGAGTGAGACCAGTCTGACTTGGACCTTCCATGATCCATCTCTGAGAACTTGGGGCTAGCTCAGGGCACCTAAGACTTGGTCAGGAAATACCAGGAAACCGGACAGCAGCCAGGCGTTGTCATGACCAAGTCAAAGCAAGAGGCATGGAGGGCCTAGGCCAAAGAGTCTGCTGTCTCCTGGAAGTCTTTACTGACTCCTACCCTGGGGTGACTGGCTAAGCTGAGGGGGGCCTGCACTCACCCTGGGGGGGGCAGGGTAGGGCTTGGCCAATCTGAGATACAACCTGCTTCACTCACCCATCACAGAGGCCAGCGTGTCCCCCATGGGATTGAACTCATTGAGCTGTGAAGACAAGGGCATAAGCATCAGGAGGAGGTGAGGTGTTGGGAGAAGGACACATGAGAACTAATTTCTGGTCATTTTTGGTCAGTTAAGGTAGGTTGAAGCCCTGCATCCTCCCATCAATATTTGAGGGCCCAAACCTCACCGAAATGATACCAGAAGATTCTGGGTCATAGAGCTGATACATCATCTTCCCTGAGTTTCCATCAAACACATCGATCGTCCTTAATTCGTGGGGGGTACAGCTTTTGAAATTAGGATCTGGGTATCGGCCCACGACAACGAGGTTGTACCGAGGATGCCAGGTTGCCTAGGAGATGGAGAGTTGTCATGAGAGTAAATGCCCAGTATGATCAAGAGGGACATCGGAAGTATTCTTTGTCACTCTCAACTGTTAATACGGTTGCCAGCAATTTAATAATGGAGATAAGATCCACACGAAACTACAAGAACAGCTTTCAAGTGCATATGCATCCACCCTTCCAAATTTTTAACCCCAAACTGGCCTCTCTGGACCTTGGGACACCTTCAGGCCTTCTCTCTCTTTCCTATTTCCTGAGATCATACCAACCAATAATGTTTTAACATAAGCTTGACCCAGATGTTAACCAAAGAGGTAAGCCTACAACCGAGCAAAAGGTCTCTGGTAACCAAAACCACGTAGGACATAAGTTCTGAAGGAATCCCACCGCTGTCCTTCCTGCATCAATACAAATGATGGAAGAGTTGAGCAGAAAATGGCTAGGGCCAAGAAAGGGAAGGAAACCTATGTTCCCCAGCTGACTCCACACAAAACAAATCTGGCAGTTAGTCGGAATGACAGAATCAGATGGGGTTTTCTTAAGAAATCACAAGGAAGTACTGGAGGAGGAAAGACATGGTTAGCAGGAAGGACAGAGTGGTACGTGCCATGGCTTGGAAATAAGTCACAAGTCCCATTTGGGAAGCTGGAGATTGTCCTGGCTGGATACAAAGTGGGAGGTGACACATGGATCAGTAAGAACCAACCAGTGAAGAACCCTTGTTCTTAAGAGCTTGGATTTGATCTGAGGTATGGGGAGACACTCTGATATTAAATGATCACTGCTGACGTTGTACTTCCCAGGCACTAGACATGTGCTGTAAGCATATGGATTCTTCTAACAACCCTGTCCATTAGATACTGATACTCACTTTTTAGAGAGGAGGAAACCGAGATCCAAAAGTCAAGCAGCTTACCAAGGACTCTGACCGGGGGTGCCGGCCTACCTGAACCTGGTGCCTCCCACCCTACCCCGTGCTATGTTAACCAAAGAAGTACAGGCATGAAACCTGGAGGTCTGGAGAGGGACTGCACTGTTAGAAAAAGAACAGAAACCAGGAGAGCAAAGGAACCACCAGAGTTGAAGCTGCCTGGGGTGTGGGCAGGAAGGAATCCAAAGACTAAAAGACTGTCAGCCTTGGGGGCTGAGGTCAGCTGGGGGGCCAGCAGCACACGTGGGTAACTGGAGGTGACGGCAGAAGAGCAGGGAGGTGGGCTGAGCTGAACAACCCAGGAAAAGAGTTTATGGGAGACAAAGAAAACCCAGCACAGTGGAATTGCAGAAGGGGGACAGAAGTTGCAGAGAGCACCAGGAGAGAAAAGGCGGCTTTGTGTGGGTGCAGGATGAGATCTGGGATTGGGGATTTTAGATCTGGCCTCTCCCTACTTGGGGCAGACCCGGTGATCACAGCTCCCTGCCTCCATCACTTACCTTGATGGGTGTCAGGTGCTGGAAGTGGCGGTGAGGGTGTGGGATCAGGCTCGGGGGGCAGTCCCACTGGGAGGCTGAGTAAACCCGGAGCTCACTCTTCTGGTCAGTGGTCAGGAGCTGGGCTCCATCAGGACTGAAACAAGCTGGCAAGTGAAAAGCCCCAGAGATGAAGGAACCCCAGGTCCTTGTTATCCTGGCTGTCACAGACCTTCTCCTGCAGGGGCACCCTCTCTCCCACTCTGCTCTAGACAGAGGTGGAAGGGAAGAGGTGACTCTGGACTAAACATGTGAACAAAAACATTCTAGAAACTTGGGGCACCTGGATGGCTCAGTGGGTTAAGCTGCCAACTCCTGGGCTCAGGTTAGTAATTTCAGAGTCCTCGCTCGGTGGGAAGTCTGCTTGTCCCTCTCCCTTTGCTCCTCCCCCTGCTTGTGCTCTCTCTAAAAAATAAAAAAATTTTAAAAAAATTCTAGAAACTTAGCAGCTGTTGGAGGCAGCTAAACTCAAAGTTTCCAAGACATCCACTTGGCTGATGTTCTCAGGGTAGAGGTTTAACCTAGCAGCTCCTAAGTGTTGAGGGGAGAAAACCCTAGAAGTGGTTGGACAGGCAGGGTCTGCAGGAAGGATGAAGTCTGGTATATCACACCTGCGTTGACAGGATGGCTATGCGGCAGTGAGTGGAGGAAGCTGGATTTCCCTCTAACCTGGCGCAGGTCCCAGATTTTCACTGTTTGGTCTACGGAAGCTGTGGCCAGGAACCAATCACAGCATGGATTCAGGGCCACGTGGGTCACTTTCTTTTTGTGCATTCTCAGATTCCAAAGCTGCAGAGAAGGGCTCGGTTCAGATGGGGCGCAGGGAGGCCCAGGGTTGGGGGCAAGGGGTAAGGGAGAGAACGGGAGGACCTGGGCTCCAGAGAACACACCTCCCTGCCGTCCATGTTCACCAGGATCACGTGCCCCACATTGTCTCCCGTGACCACCATTCGGCTTCTGGCAGACACATCCAGGCTGCAAAACCAGATGCTGGAGGGAGAAACTGTGCTGTAAGATTGCCGGGGACAGAGGCAAGGTCCCTTCCGTCACTGTTGCAGCTCTGGCGTCTAATGTACCAGAGCCGTCCCATCAGGATTTGGTCCCATCAGGATTTGCTGAAGGAATAACCGTCTCGCCACAGACTCCCAGAGAGGAGCCCTCGGACTTGTCTACCAGCTGTCAGAGGGGATGGGGTGACGGGGCTCCAAAACGTGTCCAGTGACTCAGCCCGTAAGAGTCCTTGAAGCAGCCACAGCTCAGAGCCGTAAGGCAAGTCCCCAGGTTAGGCTCCCCCTTGACCCCTGGGTGCTGAGGAGGACTTGTTTACTGCTTTCTCCCTTCTCTACCCTTTGGGCCAAAGGAGATGACAAACCAAGCGGACTGCCCAGCTCCATTCCGCAGGGCTGGTGAGAAAGGAACTTCTGCCCCCTTCTGAGCACTCAGGGGAAAAAAGCATGCGCAACCTCGGAGCTCTGTCTTGCTCTTTCATCTCTCTGGCTACTTGAGGATGAAGGGATTGGGTTGGGATTGCTTCAGGGATCCTAAAACCTGGCCAGGAGAGCTCAGGTTCATATTCTTTTCTCTCAAACACGCAAATCCTTGCTACAGTGCCCACAAACCTCCAAATGTCTTTCAGAGGGAGGGTTTCTTGTGGAAGAATAACGTGGAGCTGAGTCTACCCGTCTCTGCCCTTACGTGTGTGGGGCCGCCCAGGATAGCGGCCAGTGCCGTTAGACCCCCTCACACACACTCTGGACTCTTTAGAGAACTGTAAGAGTCATGTCTCTGCTAGGAATCCAAGTGACAAGCATTTTGTCATTTCTCTAGTCACTTGCTCTTGGGGCATCCCATGGGCTCTGCGGACATGACTTGTATCCCTTTCAGCTTCCCTCAAGGAACTGGTTGCATCATTACACGCCAGTGACGTGACAGGAATGAAATCTTAAATTCTTAGTTCCTGCTCCAACCTTTAAGTGGCTTTCCCGGCCATTCCATGTGAACTAGTGAGAACCAAGGTCTAGTCTAATACAGGAACACCTTACAGAAGAGCCAAAGCCCTTCCCTCACTAGGAAGAGCGGAGGTTATAGAACCCCTCACTGAAGCAGTAATGCACCCAGAACGCAGGAAGAGCAGCGGGAAGGGCGGGACGTGGCTACCACCTTGCAGTTCTCCCCTGTGCCCGATGTGGGGAACACACACGAGATCTGGGTGCTCTCACCAGAACCACGCCGAGAGCCCCGACGCCCTTTCCCTTCTAGTGAGGCTACTCACTTGCAGGTGCCTGAGCTGGCAAAAACTCGGACAGTGTTGCCTTTAAAGTCTTGCAGCCTAGTTGTTCCCTCCATTGAGGAGGTGAAAAACTGGTTGGTATCAAGAGGGTTAAACTTCAGCCCAGTGATGCTCCCTCCAGCTCCAATCTAACACAAGGAAGAGAAAAGCCAGTGAGTGAAGACGGCTCAGGTGGAGGACGAGGCCTGGGCGCACGGGCTCTGCTGACCAGAGAGCCGGGCGGGCAGCAGGTGCGGCCAGGCCAGGCGAAGGGCCTGGACACGGTGATGTGCTCCAAGACGTTCTTTTCTTACTTAAGATTTTAGTTTTAAGTAAGTTGTTAAAAAAAACTAACCTACGGTACATTTGGTTATTTTCACAAATTTCAAATTTCTATGAATTTGAACACAGAGATCTGAATAACTACCACCCAAAGTGGGACACAGAACAGTTCCATCCCCTCAAAACACTTCCTTGTGCGCTCCCGGCGTGGTCACACCCCCGCCCCACCTGTAACAGCCTGGCCACCGTGGCTCTGCTCTCCATCATTATGCTATGGCTTTGCCTTGAACAGACCGTTCTAGAAGTGACTTCCACTTCTAGAAATCTAAATCTAGTTTGCATCCTCTTATGACTGGCTCCCTTCATCTGACTCAGCATGGCGCCCCTGAGATGCGCCCAGGTTGCTGTGTGTACCCATAGCTCACCCATTCTCCTGCTGGCCGTTCTGAAATGTGGATGCACCACCGCTTACTTACTACTGCCCGGAGCTCTTTAGAAGAGCCTCAGCTCGGAACAGGGCCTGGATTAGGGGGGCAGGAGTCAGAATGGAGCTCCTTCCTAATTTTTCCAGACATCCCCGACAACAGTGATGAGAACAATCATGATAACCTCAGCAACATCTCCAGCTCTTACGCCGCTGCTCCCCCAGCCTCACAGACTCCCCAAGGCCTCTGACCCAGCGCCCGCTTAGCTCACTCAACACGCTCACTGGCACGTTCCGTCCCCTGTCCAAAGCAGGTCTAACCAGTGCCTGTCGTCCGCCCAACCCTTGCTGGTCACCTTCCGCTCCCAACGGCTGAGTCCTGTGCTCACCTGGGCTTCGTGGTGTCTGTTCTTAAACCCGTATATGCCCGTTGTACTTTTTGTTGTAATTATGTCATTTAATTAAACATGTAACTTAATTACATGTCATTTATTAACCATTTCATAAAAATTATAAACTTTAAACATTTCAACGAAACATTTAAACATTTACTCAAACATGTTCAGTTAATTAAACAGAAGAACTACGTGCAAAAAGGAAGAACGCTGTTATTTCTATGAGAGTCATGTTGAACACTCTGGAAAAACTAGATAAGAAAATGAGTTGTTAAAAATGATAGTTGTCAAATTAAGCATGGGTGCGATACTTACAAAGACGTAGCATGGGAAATAAGAAAACTTGAAGAATCTACAATCAGATTGCTTCACAACTGCCTTTAAATTATGTCTTCACGGGGCACCTGGGTGGCTCAGTCAGTTAGGTGTCTGACTGTTGATTTCGGCTCAGGTCATGATCTCATGGATTGTGGGATTGAGCCCTGTGATGGGCTCCGTGCTCAGTGGGGAGTCTGCTTGGAATTCTCTCCCTCTATCCCATTCGTGTACTCTGTCTCTCTCTCTCTCAAATGAATAAATAAAAATCTTGAAAAAGATTTTGTTTTTTAAGTGAGGGGAGACGCAGAAGGAGGGAGCCCGATGCAGGGTTTGATCCCAGGACCCGGAGATTACAACCTGAGCCAAAGGCAGATGCTTAACCATCTGAGCCACCCAGGTGCCCCAATAAATAAATCTTTTTTAAAAAAGATTTTATTTATTTGACAGAGAGAGAGAGAGAGATCACAAGTAGGCAGAGGCAGGCGGGGGTGGGGAAAGCAGGCTCCCTGCTGAGCAGAGAGCCCTATGCGGGGCCTTGATCCCAGGACTCTGGGATCATGACCTGAGCCGAAGGCAGATGCTTAACGCACTGAGCCACCCAGGCACCCCCAATAAGTAAATCTTAATAAAAAAATTTGTCTCCACTTTTAGGGAAAGGGAAACTAGACCCTATAAAAAGTACATTATGGGGGTGGTTTCTGTAAAACCAGGTGAGCCCTCATCAGTGGACCATGACTCCCAGAAAAGGGCTGGTCCTATGTCAGAGCATCAGTAGTAAACACATACATAACCATTTTAAGTTAAAATACACGTGTGTTCTTCTTCTAGTAAGGGTTGACTTAAGTGGTTACGACCAACTCTTTCATTGAGAAGGAAGGACAAAACCAGAGCAAAGTATGATAACCAAATACACTGGAAACTTCCAATACCAGAGATGATGGCTAGCTCATCAGCCTTCTGTTGAGAACTAGAAAAGGGAAACAAAATCAGTATCTCTAAAGAGAAGTTTTTGAAGTCAATGAGCGCTATGAAGGCGTCAGGGACTTGAAGACTGACATCCTACAGAGAGGAGAAGCAGCAGGTAGGCCTGACTTTGGATGCCACCTTTCCCCTTGAAGCCTATGCCGCCCAGAAAGATGTGGTTGGGAAGCAGAGGGAGCAAACTGCAGAGAAGCTGAACGGAAAGTGGTAGGTGGTTCCAGGCTGAGAAGCTGGGCTGAGGTTTTTGCCAGTCTCACAGGGCAAGAGGAGAGATCTGGGGAAAAAAAATCCAGCTTTTAGTTAGGATCCCTGACGTGCTAGAGATAAGAGCAAATTGGAACTAGTCTGACGCTCACAAAGACTGACCCCAGATTCAAATAATTTCAATCTCATTGGATGAAGATGATCTGGTTCCATCTTACCTGCCTGTCAGAAAGAAAAAAAAAAAAGTCTCTGGAGGAAAATATCACCACTCAAAACTCCAAATTATCTCTACAAGTTTTCATATGCAGTATTTGGCATTGAATCTAAAATCACCCAGTATATCAGAAGATAAGGCCAAATAACCAAAAACTAAGGAAAAAACATTTGAAAGACACCGGAGATCCAGATATTAGAGTTACTAGATACAGGCTTGAAAATAATTATGATTAATATATTTTAGGGACGCCTGGGTGGCTCAGTTGGTTAAGCGGCTGCCTTCGGCTCAGGTCATGATCCCAGCGTCCTGGGATCGAGTCCCACATCGGGCTCCTTGCTTGGCAGGGAGCCTGCTTCTCCCTCTGCCTCTGCCTGCCACTCTGTCTGCCTGTCGCTTGTTCTCTCTCCCTCTCTCTGACAAATAAATAAATTTAAAAAAAAATAATATATTTTTTTAAAAAAATAGACCTGGGGCGTCTGGGTGGCTCATTTGGATAAGTGTCTGCCTTTGGCTGAGGTCATGATCCCGGGGTCTTGGGATCGAGCCCTGCATTGGGTTCCATGCTCATCAGGGAGTCTGTTTCTCCCTGTCTTTCTGCCCCTTCCTCCACTCCCCTTTCCCAACCCTCTCGGAATAAATAAACAAAATCTTTTTTTTAAAAAATGGACCTCATTTAAAAATGGACAAAGGATTTAAACAGACATTTTTTTAAAGACATGCAAATGGCCAGGAGCACATGAGCCGATGCTAAGCACCGTTAGTTGTTAGTCACCACGAGATACTATTTCACACCCCTCTGGGCAATGATAAAAAAGATGGACAGTTATAAGTGGTGACAAGATAACCCCTGAAAGGGGAGGAAATACTTCCAAACTAGATCTAATAAGTTAATATCAAAAATATATGAGGAACTCAGTAGCAAAAAACAAATAAACAAACAAAAAAAACCCCAAATAACCTCATTAAAAACTGGTCAGAGGACCTCAATCAACAGTTCTCCAAAGAAGACACACAAATGGCCAACTGGTATGTGAAAAGGCGGTCAACATCACTAATCCTGACATCAGGGAAATGCAAATCAAAACCACAATGCTATCACTTTAAGCTTGTTAGAATGGCTATTATCCAAACAACAAAAGATAAGAGGTGTTAGCAAGGGTGTGGAGAAAAAGGTACTCTTGCACTCGAGGTTGATGGGAATGTAAATTGGATGGGGCCCTGTGGAAAACAGTAGGGAGGTTTCTTGGAAAATACACCATTGGTTCATGAGTCCCACTTATGGGTATAGAGTCCAAGGAAATGAAACGAGCTTCTCACCATGTTATCTTCCCTCCTGTGTTCACTGTAGCTACTCACAATAGCCCAGGAAGGTAAACTACCTCAGTGTCTGCTGATAGATGAAGGGATAAAGAAAATGTGGCATGTATGTATGATGGAGTATCATGGAGCCCTCAAGGAGAAGGGAATCCTGCCATTTGTGACAACCAGGGGGAAGTTTCGCTAAGTGAAATAAATCAGACACAGACACTGCACGGTCTCAATTATATGTGGGTCTACAGATGTGGAATTCATAAAAGATCAGAGTAGAATGGTGGTTGCCAGGGGCTTGGGGATGGAGGGAGATGGGGAGATGTGGGTCAAAGGGTACAAAGTGTCAATCATGCAGGGTAAATAAGTTCCAGAGATCTAATGTACAGCGTGGTGACATAGTTAATAATACGGTGTTGTATATGTGAAATTTACTAAGAGTTGATCTTAAGTGTTCTCAGACAGACACACAAGGTAATATGTGAAGTGATGAATGTTAACTAGCTTGACTGTGGTAATCATTTTTTTAAAAGATTTTATTTATTTATTTGACAGAGAGAGATCACAAGTAGGCAGAGAGGCAGGCAGAGAGAGGGGGAAGCAGGCTCCCCACTGAGCAGAGAGCCAGATGCGGGGCTCAATCCCAGAATCCTGGGATCATGACCTGAGCGGAAGGCAGAGGCTTTAACCCACTGAGCCACCCAGGTGCCTCAATTGTGGTAATCATTTGCAATGTACCCATGTTAAAATTCACCCTATATGCTTTAAATATGTGCAATTTTTATTTGTCAATTGTATCTCAATAAAGCTGGAAAAGTGTTGTTTAGGATATGGAGAAGTTGGAGCCCTCCTACATTGCTGATGGGAATGTGAAATGGAGTAGTCACTGCAGAAAAGGGTTTGACAGTTCCTCAAAAACTCAAAATTACCATATGTCCCAGCAATTCCACTCTTAGACATATACCCAAGAGAAATGAATATGTATGTTCACATGAAAACTTGTATACAAATATTCCTAGAAGCATCCATAATAAAAGAAGGCTAAAAATCAATGCCTCAAAACATCCATCTCAAGAAGTTGTGAAAGTAACAGGAAAAGAAAGTAGGAGAGGGCTGCCTGCATGGCTCAGTGAGGTAAGCATCTGACTCTTGACTTCATCTAGGGTCATGATCTCAGGGTTGTGGGATCGAGCTCCACGTCAGGCTCTGTGCTCAGCGTGGAGTCTGCTTGTCCCTCTCTCTCTGGTCCCTCTGCTCTCTCTCTCTCCCTCTCCAAAATAAATAAGTAAAACCTCAAAAAAAAAAAAAGGAGGAAAAAAAAGAACAGAAATTAATGAAACAGAAAACAAATATACTGTGAGAGAATTAACAAACAAAAGTTGGGGGTGCCTGGCTAGCATGCAAGAGCATACAACTCTTGATCTCAGGGTTGTGAGTTCGAGCCCCACACTGGGCATGGAGCCTACTTTAAAAAGAAAAAAAAAAAAAGTCAGTTTAACGCAAGACTAATAAAATTGATAAATCCCTGTTGAGACCGATCAAATGGAAGTCACCAATAACCAATGTAATAGATCAAAAAAGGGACATCAATATAAATCCTAGACATATTAAACAATTATAAGAGGATATAACTAATCTGATGCCAATAAATATGAAAACTTAGATTAGAAAAATGCAAACCTGCCAAACTGACAGAACATGAAAGAGAAAATCAGAATGGTCTGAGACCTATTAAAGACATTGTGGGGGGTGCCTGGATGGCTCAGTGGGTTATGATCTCTCTCTCTCTCTCTCTGCCAAATAAATAAAAAAAATATTTTTTTTTAAAAAAGAAGACATTGCAGTTACAACTAAAAACTTTCTTGCAAAGTAAATTCCAGACCCTGATAGCTTCACTGCTGAATGTACTAAACATTTAAGGAAGAAATAATATCAGTCCTTTTTTTTTTTTAACTTTGTTTAAAAAACTTTGTTGAAAAGTTGCAAAAATTGCACAAAGAAGTGCTTTTCTGGAAAAAAAAAACCCTGCTTTTTTGGAATTATTGAAAATAAATTGCCAACATGATGTCCCATGGTCCTCAAACACACTACTGTGTATTTCCTATAAGAACATGCTTCTGGGTAACCACAATAAGACCATCAAAACTTAGGGATATCCAAAGTGGTTCAGACGCATAGAAACAGAAAGTGTAATTGTGGTTGCCAAGGCCTGAGGGAAGGGGAAAATGAGGAACTTATTCAGTGGGCACAGAGTTTCAGTTTTACACGATGAAGTTCTACAGTTCTGCTATACAATAACATGAATATAGTTAACACTACCATACACTTAAAAATGCTTCAGTGATAAATGTTATGTGCTTTTACCACAATTTTTAAGAAGCAGTATTACCTGCTAGAGATATAATTGGAAAGGTTAAAAAAAGGGGTGGGGTGACGCCTGGGTGGCTCAGTTGGTTAAGCGGCTGCCTTCGGCTCAGGTCATGTCCCAGCGTCCTGGGATCGAGTCCCACATCGGGCTCCTTGCTCGGCAGGGAGCCTGCTTCTCCCTCGGCCTCTGCCTGCCACTCTGTCTGCCTGTGCTCGCTCGCTCTCTCTCCCTTTCTCTGACAAATAAATAAATAATTTTTTTTTAAAAAGGGTGGGGAAGAAAATTTAAATAAAAAATTTGAATATAAAACTAAAATAAACATAGAAAAATCACTCCGCATAGGGGTGCGTGGGCGGTTCAGTTGGTTAAATGTCTGTCTTTGGCTCAGATCATGATCTCAAGGTCCTGGGATGGAGCCCAGCCTCGGGCTCCCTGCTCCGCGTGGAGCCTGCTTCTCCCTCTCCCTGTGCCCCTCCCCGCCACTCGAGCTCTATCTCAAATTAATAAAAATGTTTAAAAAATTAATCAGTGTAACATCACATTAGCAGAATAAAGGGGGAAAATCATATGCTGGTCTCAAGAGATACAAAAAAGTATTTGATGAAATTCGATTATCATTCATGCTAAGAACTTCTGGTACCTTCTTTTATTTAGAAGTAAAAGGGGGAACTTCCATAGTCTGATAGAGGATATTCAAAAACAGACAAGTTTTAACACACAAACAAGCTCCTCTGTGTGTACCTAAGAGAAGTGAAAACAGGTGTTCAAGCAAAAACTTGTACATGAATATTCACCGCCGTTGTATTCATAAGAGCAAAAGGTGGAAACAGCCCAAATGTCCATCAGCAGATGAATGGATAAATAAAATGTGGCATATCCATATGACGGCCCATTATTCAGCTATAAAAAGGAATGAAGTGCTTATACAAGTTGCAGCATGGATGAAAATTGAAAACATTACGCTAAATCAAAGAAGCCAGACCCAAAAGGGCAAATATTATGTGATTCCATTTATACGAGGTACCTAGAAGAGTACTTCATAGAGACAGAAGGCAGATTAGTGGATCTAGGGGAGGATAATAGAAAGTCATTGTTTAATGGGTACAGAGTTTTATTTTGGGAAAATGAAAAAGTTTTGCAGACGGTTGGTGGTGATAGTTGCACAGTGTGCTTAATTGTACACTTAAAATAGCTAAAATGGGGGGATGCCTGGCTGGCTTAGTTGGAAGAACACGCAACTGCTGATCTCAGGGTTGTGAGTTCGAGCCCCATGTTGAGGGTAGAGATCACTAAAGAACAACAAAAAACCCTTAAAAATGGTTAAAATGGTAAATTGTATGTTAGGTGTATTTTACCGCAATAATAAGAAATCATACTTAATGATCAAATAGAAAAGCCTTCTATGATCAAGAACAAGACAAGCATTCTGCTATATTTAACACCAACAATGTACTAGAGGTCTTGCCAATGGAATAGGGCAAAAAAGAAGTATAAGAATAGTAAAGAGAGAAACCAAACTCTCCTTATTTGTAGAGGACAATATTGTGTAGGAAAAAAATTTTAATCTTCAGATAAACTATTAAAATTAGTAAGTGTGGATTTTTGCTTCCAACCATGATGGAATGTCCTATCCTCCTGCGTTAAACCACCGAAAAAATGGACAAGATACATGAACTAGGTTCTCAGACATCGGACAACAGACGACACAAGACAGGAGGGAAAGAAAGGAGAGAGCCCTGCGGCTACCCCAGCTTGGCTGTTTGTAGAGCAGAGCGTCTTCAGGCGGCAAGACAGGGAGGACCCACACAGCCCAGCAATCTCACTGAGCTGAGGAGACAGAGTTTTAGGAAAGCCAACATAGCAAGAATTGGTGGGCAAAATGCTGGGGAGGAGAGAGACACACAGAAGGAGCATTCTGGAGAGTTTCACAAGGGTCCCCTCAAGTCTTTGGGGCAGTATTAATGTATCAGTGTGTCTGAGGAAACTACCCAAGACTGGAGGAGGGGGCGGAGAGAAACATCATACATCGCTAGGGGAGAAATCCTCAGAATGGTCTGTATTCTCAAGGTCAGGAAAGGGAAGACCTCAGAAGGGTATTGCCTCAGGGTGAGAACAGGTTGTATCTATGGGCTGCCTTAAACCCATGCTCACTGGGGTAGATTGAATAATGGTCTCCAAGATCTCCATGTGCTAAGCCATGGGCCCTGTGAACAATAAATACACTAGATGACAAAAGGGACTTTGCTTGTGGTTAAGGGTCTTGAGATGGGAAGTTTATCTTGGGTTATCTGGGTGGGATAGATATAATCATGCTCAAAATGGTCTTTATAAGAGGTACCCAGGAGGAGTCAGGCAGAAGAGAAGGAAATGGAGGACAGAAGAAAAATCGGGGTGATGCACTTTGAAGACAAAAGAGGCAGCCATTGCCCAGCAATTCAGATGGTCACAAGAGGCTGAAACACACAAGGAAACAGATTCTCCCCTCGGAACCTTGAGAAAGAACCAGCCCTGCCAACACCTTGACCTTAAGTCCAGAAAAAATGATTTCAGACTTCTGGCCTCCAGATCTCCAGAACTGTAAGAAACAAAATTGTGTTCTTTTAAGACACCAAGCCTGTGGTAATGTGTTATAGAGGCAATAGGAAACTAATATAGTAACTGGATTAACAAAGCTTAAAAGCAAGCCTTGAAGGCATCAAACTGCTTAGAAGTAGCTGCATCCCAGAACAAAGCCCAACACTACTTAAAAGAATACAACACAATCCAACATCCCACCATGTACCATTCACAATGTCTGGCATCCAGTGAGAAATTACCAGGCATGCAAAGAAGCATGAAAATAGAACTCATAACCAGAAGAAAACTTAATGAGTAGAAACACTTCAGAATGACACAGATGATAGAATTAGCAAAAACATTAAAACCACTATCACGAATGTACTCTATATGGTCAAGAAAGTAGAGGAAGTAGTGAACATGAAAAAAGAAATAGAATATATTTAAGAAGGCCCACATCAAACTTCTAGAGATGATACACAACATCTGAAAAAAATACATCTAATACAGATTAGATAATGCAGAAGATCATGAATATGTAAGACAGCAATAGAAGCTGTGCAAAATAAAATGGGGGGATTAAAAAATGAACAGTTTATCAATGACATGTAGGACGGACAATACCTAGTAGCCTAACATATATATAATTGGAATCCCAGAAAATAAAAGGGGGGGGGGGAGAAAAACTATTTGAATAAATTATGACCTAAAATTCTCCAAAATTTTAAAAAGATTTTATTTAATTATTTGACACAGACAGAGAGAGATCACAAGTAGGCAGAGAGGCAGGCAGAGAGAGACAGGGAAGCAGGCTCCCCACTGAGCAGAGAGCCCCATGAGGGGCTCGATCCCAGGACCCTGAGATCATGACCCAAGCCAAAGGCAGAGGCTTAACCCACTGAGCCATACAGGTGCCCCAAATTTTCCAAATTTGATGACAAACCCAGAGATCCAAGAGGTACAATGAACCCCAAAGAGGAGAAACATGTAGAGAAATACACCAGATAAATCACAATCATTTTTAAAGCAGCCAGAAGGAAAAAAGAAAGGAAAAATCATGTAAAGAGGAACATAAGAATGAGAGAAGACTTTGCATCAGAAATCATCTCCAAAGTAGTAAAAGCAAGAAAACAAAAACAAAAGCCTGTGAACCGGGGCACCTGGGTGGCTCAGTGGGTTAAGGCCTCTGCCTTCGGCTCAGGTCATGATCCCAGTGTCCTGGGATCGAGCTCCGAATCTGGCTCTCTGCTCAGCAGGGAGCCTGTTTCCCCTCTCTCTCTGCCTGCCTCTCCGCCTACTTGTGATTTCTCTCTGTCAAATAAATAAATAAAATCTTAAAAAAAAAAAAAGCCTGTGAACCTAGAATTCTATACTAGCAAATATATCTTTTCCCCTAAAAAAGACAAACAAAAGAAAAAAAATGGTATCACCAACCAACCTATACATTATAAGAAATGTTGAAGAAAATTCTCCAGGCAGAAGGAAAATATTACCAAAAGGAAATCTAGATCACACAAAAGAATTAAAATCACTGGAAATGGCAAATATGTAAATATTAAACTTTTTCTTCTCATTTAAAAAAATCCTTAAAAGATACCTACCCTACAACACAGTCATTCCACAACTAGGTACCTACTCAAGAAAAATGAAAACATATATCCACACAAAGCTTGTACGTAAATGTTCATAACAGCTTTATTTTTATTTGGAAAAAAAATCCAAATATCCTTCTGAAGGTGAATGGATAAACTGTGGTACATTGATATAATGGAACACTACCAAGAAAGAAAAAGCAAGCCCAACTGATACATGTAAAAATGTATCAATCAATCAATACAAAAAAAATGTAAAAATCTCAAACAATTATACTGAGTGAAAGCCAGAAAAAAAAAAAGGGGTATATATTGCACTATGTCATTTATAGAAAAGTCTAGAAAATGCAAATTAACCAATAGGGTTAGAAAGCAGATCAACAATTTTCAAAGGTAGGGAGGAGTGGATTGCAAAGGGGTATGAGGAAACTTTGGGGCTGAAAAAAGACACAAATAACCCATATTAAGAATGTGAGGGTAGGGGCGCCTGGGGGGCTCTGCCTTCGGCTCAGGTCATGATCCCAGAGTCCTGGGATCGAGTTCCGCATCGGAATCTCTGCTCAGCAGAGAGCCTGCTCCCTCCTCTCTCTCTGCCTGCCTCTCTGCCTGCTTGTGATCTCTGTCTGTCAAATAAATAAATAAAATCTTAAAAAAAAAAAAAAGAATGTGAGGGTAGGTATCACCAAAGATCGTGTAGACATTAACAGGATAGTAAGGAAATACCAGGAACAAATTCATGTGACTAAATTCAACAACTTAGGTAAAATGGACAAATTTCTTGAAAGACAAACTACCAAGCTCATTCACAAGAAACACAGGACCTAAAATGCTCCATAGCTATGAAAGATATTGAACACAAACTCCCCAACAAAGAAAACTCCAGTCCTAAAAACACCAAAAAATTTTTAAGGAAGAGACAGTATCAATTCTACACAAAGAATACCAGAAAATACAAGAGGTAGGAATACTCCTAACTCTTTTTATGAGGTCTGCATTAGCCTGATACCCAAGGGATTACAAAAAACAAACGGGAATTATAGGATATTGTTAGTGGTCGTCTGGTACATGATCTTAAACTAGAATATCTGATATAATAAGTAAAATACAACAGATTTTAGGGTAGAATATTTATGCAAAACTCTAAGTAGAGGTTTGGGTGTGTGTAATAGTGTATACACACAGAGAAAAAGGGCCCAAATGGAGATTTCAGGTAATTTTTATTCTTCATGCTTTTCTCTGTATTATTTGAAATTCTGAGAAGCATCGATTATTTTACAAGAAGAGTAAAACCAAGTAATCTTCATTTTGAAAATGTCACATGTATTTCCTTGCCAAGGGCCTGAAAAATGTAAAGATCAGAGCCAAGGTCAGAGGACTAAAGAAGTAACAAAATGAGGGGCACCATGCTGGCTCAGTCAGTGGAGCATGTGACTCTTTATTTTGGGGTCGTGAATTCAGGCCCCACGTTGGGCACGGAGCCTACTTAAAAAAGAAAAAGAAAAAAATTAAAAAGAAAAAAAGAAGTAGCAAAATGAGGCACTGCTGCTCCTTCAATCCCTGTTCTCAAATCAGCTTTCTGTTAGTATCTGGGAGTAAAAACAGAGAGGTCTCCAGACTACCATACCCTTCTTCTGCTCCCATCTAGCCTCTTGCTAGTCACAAAGTTCAGATGCTCAGGCCAATCTCTGCCATGTGTGAGGAAATGTCACTTAAAGTCACATTATACTAGAGAGTGGTATAAACCCAAAGCAGCCTCAGCCTGGCACAAGTTTAAAGCAGATGTCATTCCCCTTTTGGTCAGGAGGCTTTCCTCTAGGACACCCTTAGGCTTCTTCTTAAATTTCTCTATTCCCATGTCCTAGATTCCAAGGGGAAAACAAAACAAAACAAAACAACAACAAAAAAATCTCTTCCTGTCTGAGCTTGGGTTTTGACTTCAACTTAAAAACTGCCCCTTCGGGTGGTCACCTGTCTCACCAGCGGGGCAGGAAGCCAAGTTCTGTTCACAGCATTCCTCTGGCTGCCTTTCTTCTGGCCTCAAGCACCTGTTTTCTTTTCTCCTCTTTTTTTTTTTTTTTTAAGATTTTATTTATTTATTTGACAGACAAAAATCACAAGTAGGCAGAGAGGCAAGCAGAGAGAGAGGAGGAAGCAGGCTCCCTGCTGAGCAGAGAGCCCGATGCGGGGCTCGATCCCAGGACCCTGGGACTATGACCTGAGCTGAAGGCAGAGGCTTTTAACCCACTGAGCCACCCAGGTGCCCCAAGCACCTGTTTTCTTGAACACACACGCATCTCATCCCAAGCCTGTCTAACCTGGCCTTTTCTGATGGGCTGCTTTGAGGAAGCACTTAAGAAAAGTCATCCTGGGTTCACCCTTGGCCTCATCTATCTCTTCTGTTTCATTTCTGGTTATATCCCCCAAAGAACTGAAAAGTGGGGACTTGAAGAGATATTTGCATACCCATGTCCGTAGCATTGTTCACAAGAGCCAAAAGGTGGAAGCAACCCAAATGTCCATCAGCAGATGAATGCGGAAGCAAAATTCGGTAGATGGATCAAGTGGGGAATTATTCAGCCTTAAAGAGGAAATTCTGACACCTGCTACAACACAGATGAATCTAGAAGACATTATGCAAAGTGAAATAAGCTAAAGGATAAAAATTGTGTGACTCCACTTATGCAAGATACTCGTGAGCGTGTCAAAACCATCAAGACAGAAAGTAGAATGGTGGCTGCCAAGGACGGGGAGACGGAAGAATGGGGAATTAAGCATTTAGTGGGTACAGAGTTTTACTTTTACAAGATGGGATTCTGGAGACTAGCTACACAAGAACTCCAATGTACATAAGGCAGATGAACTGCACACTTAAAAATGGGTAAGAAGGGGGGCGCCTGGGTGGCTCAGTGGGTTAAAGCCTCTGCCTTCAGCTCAGGTCATGATCCCAGAGTCCTGGGACCGAGCCCTGCATCGGGCTCTCTGCTTAGCTTAGGAAGCAGGGAGCCTGCTTCCTCCTCTCTCTCTGCCTGCCTCTCTGCCTACTTGTGATCTCTGTCAAATAAATAAAATCTTTTAAAAAAATCTTTTAAAAAATGGGTAAGAGGGTACATTTTTGGTGTATTTCATCACCATCTTTAAAAATCAGAACATTTCATGTAAAAAAAAATTAGGACTTCAGGCTTCATTTGAATAAATCAGATCTGATACCATCATGGTTCGTAGATTCTTTTTTTTTTTTTTAAGGTTTTATTTATTCATTTGACAGATAGAGATCACAAGTAGGCAGAGAGGTAGGCAGAGAGAGAGGGGGAAGCAGGCTCCCTCCTGAGCAGAGAGCCGGATGTGGGGCTTGATCCCAGAACCCTGGGATCATGACCTGAGCCGAAGGCAGAGGCTTTAACCCACTGAGCCACCCAGGCGCCCCGGGACCTAGATTCTTACGTGTTAATCGTCTCCAGTGTACCTCTGACACCACCTCTATCATTCTTTTTCCTGTTTGGCTTCCTTAAGCATGTGAGCTTGTGGCTTCTGCCCTAAACACTGAAAGCCACTTTTGACAGTACAGCCCTCCACTGTTAGCCCCCTGCTGGGCAAACTAAGGTCTTCTCTTTGGTGGCGGGGCCAGCACCATCAAGCCTCAGCAACTCATGATAAATACTAACCATGCCTAGAAAATGCTATGCCAAACTGCCCCGAACACACTCTGCCTTTCCTTTTTCTCTCCATTTACCTAATTATTGTTCTTCTCCACTCCCCACTCACCCCTGAGCCTTCTCTCTAATTCACAATTCTCTAATTCCTTCTCTCACGTTCTGCAGCATTTAGCATCAGTAGTGCCAATGATCTTGTATGCATATCCCATCTTCCCAGTTACACTTCAAGGCCCTCATTCGTTCAACAAATATAAAGCAGCGGCGCCTGGGTGACTCAGTGGGTTAAACCTCTGCCTTCGGCTCAGGTCATGATCTCAGGGTCCTGGGATCGAGTCCCGCATCAGGCTCTCTCCTCAGTGGGGAGCCTGCCCCCCCACCTCTGCCTGACTCTCTGCCAACTTGTGATCTCTGTCAAATAAATAAATAAAATTTTTAAAAAAACAAAACAAAAACAAAAAAACAGATATAAAGCAGCGACTTGAGGCCAAACATTGTTCTAGGCACTAGGCATATGGTGGTAAACCAGAAAGGCAAGGTCCCTCTTAATGTGGAACTTACTATCCGACGACATTTTTATGGGCAGAGACATATAATAAGTAAAACATTTCGGGTACTGATTAACATTGTTCAGGGGGTGGGGAGAGTGAGGCAGGGTAAGGAGAGAGGGAGAGAAGGAGTGAAGCAGAGGTTCCTTTAGGCAGAGTGATCAGTGACATCTGTTTGAAGAAGTCCGTGAAACCAAGACCTGAGTTGTAAGGGGGAACCAGCCATGAGAAAACCATGGGAAAGAGCACCCCCGTCAAAGAGAATAGTAAGTGCAAAGACCCCGTTTTAGGAATAGAAATAGCTAGTGTGGCTCAAGCCTGGGAAGTGGGGAAAGACAGTAGTAGGAGACGAGGCCAAGAGTTAAGAAGGGGCTCAGATTCTGTTCTGTGTGATAACTTACACAAGAGTGATCAATATTTTATACCTTCTAATGTTTTAAGGGCTGGCACTCAAGGCAGATCTGAATAGCATTACCATTTACTCGTTTGAAAATACCCAGTTTCTTCTGATCCCAATCATCTCCTCGTTCCCCGATAACTTTTCATTCCTTCCACAAACACTTCTTCAGCACTACTGACTGGTACAGGGAACTGCTCACCCCTTTAATGAAGGTGGGTTTGTCCTTTATGCCAAAGTTCCAGAGCATGATATCTCCCCCTTTGGAACCCACAGCCAGCGTGCTGGGGTGAGTTGGGTGCCATGCCAAGGATGTGGCCCTCCTGTCAAAGGGGGCAGCCTTTTGGAATATCCGGTAAGAAGCCAGAGAGTGCAGAAAGGCCTGCTGGAGACCCTGACACAGAGGGGGGAAAAAAAAAAAGAATTAAGTTGAATTAAAACCCAAGTCCTGGGTAAAATGCCAATCTCTGCCTCCTCCATAGATGAGCTCTAGGGCCAAGTCCTGCCACCAAAGGAAAACTAACCGCCTGGCTCTGTGCAGGCAGCATGCATGAACTCATCTTGGAAAGCAAGGGAGCAGAGCACATTCCCGATGAGACCTTTACGGCATAAGACTTCTACCTGGCTGAATGCCCAGTAGGTCAGTCCCCAACACAGAGGTGATCTGACCACTCTGACAACCCGCTGAACCAACCCAGCATCTAACCTGAGAACATCCCCGTAATGAAAAGGTACCAGGCAACCCCTGAAGCACTTCAGCCAGGAAACACCTCACCTGCTGCAATGATGGCCAGACAGCGTTGCCTAGCTTATGGTGGTGGAGGGCCCTGACGATGCTGCATGGTGGCGGGACCTGCAGGCTAGCCAACCCCGCCCAAAGGCAGCCTGAGTCAAATCTTCTGCTAGAACCTGCCAAGCAGAACAGACACATATTTTCCCTTCTCTCTTCTCACGCATGCAAGAGTTTCCTGCTGAAATCTCAGAAAGAAAGCCTTGTTTTTTCATGCCGCATAGCCAGTCTCTCCCATCACCTCCTGAGACCTTTCCATGGTCTGCTCACTCTCACTCAGCACAAGAAATAAAGTAAGGATTCAGCCCCTTGCCCCAAACACTCTCCAAAATAGTAATTTTGAAGTGAAACTAAATATGACATCATAGGAAACCAGACCCTTTGCAGGGTTTCTGAGCAGAGAGCCGAAAAGACACACAGGAATAAGTTTATGCAGAACTCTTCCAGTGGGCTGGGAAACTCATGCTAGGGTTGGGTGACAATTTTAAAATCACATATGATGCATAATAAAAGGATTATAGGGTAGCACAGTAGAAGTGACTGGGGAAAGATGTATCTTTAAATCCTGTATTAAAATAATGTGGAGGTGACCAGTTGTTGGCCCCAAGTCCAATCTGCTCTTTTGGAAACCAGCGGATCTAGAGGAAACCAGCGGAACTAGAGGATCTAGAGGGCTGGAAATTAACTAAGCTGCTTTTGGAGGGGCAGATCCACTTAGAATAGGAATAAAGATGTATTTGAGGACCTGGTCTCTACGAATCTGGTCTCTTGACAACCCATTCCTTCTTTTTATGGACAAAAAGCACTTCAGCAACAACTCCCTCCTCCAGTCTTTTGTGTTCCCCCACACTCCTTATCGCCCCCGGTTCAAGCCCCAATAAACCTCAGAGACTGAGTTTTCTAAGGTAACTGAGGGCTCTTACAGAGGAAACCAAGGACACACAGCTAGCAACCATGACTATAGAAATTCAGCGCACACACCACCAGGCAAGGTAGGCTTATTTTAAGCAGTCCTCGTGTGTAAAAATCCTGGGACAAACAAGGAATTGGAAGGTCCGTTGTGTCTTATGTAATGGAGCTCATCTGCCTCTTCCCGTCACCTGAGGGGGGTTAAGCCCAAGCTCTATGATGTCAAAAGACCTGCAGAAAAATGCACAGCCCGAGGCATCCAAAACTTGGGACAGCCTCGAGAAACCAGCAGCACCCATCCCCCACTCCAGCCTCCTGCGTGAGAACCCCCAAAGGCGGAATTATTAAAGCAGCGGGCGCAGGCAGTACCAGGGCCCTTCACACAGAGCTTCTTGGCCTCGGGCTCCAGCTCCCGGGGGCTTCTGCTCCTCTTGCTCTTGGGGCGCACAGCCACCTCGGGGGTCTTCTGGGTGTCTGGGCGTTTCCTAGGAGCCATCGCGTCCTCCGTGCGAAACGGTACTGTGCCCTATGCCGAGATCGTGGAGGGAAGATTGTGAAGCCCCTGGGGAGAAACTAGGCGGGGACCAGGGAAATAAGCCAACTTCCCGCCAAACAGCCTCACCACTTTCAATCTGGCTTCTAGCTCCGGCCCCGCCCCTCCCGGAGAGGCCCCGCCCCTCCCGCGAAGACTGGGGCACGAGAAGGGCGGAGCTCAGGGGCTCCCTAGGGAAACGGGATGGCGCCTACGTGCTGGGCCAAATTGCGCCCGTCAGCTGATCTGCCAGAAATAAAGATGGCCGCCACCGCGAGGTCACGCAACTTGAAGCCTTTTCAGAATCCGCGCTGCCCGGCCTCCGCCGGTTCCCCAGGAGACCAGGTACCAATCAAGGCTTCGGCTCCGCCTCCTCTGACTTTTAATTGGTATTGAGGCCCTCTCGGGCTTTAGGATTGGCTGTTTCTGGCGATAGAAAGCTTTGTAGAAAGCTACCCGCCCCCCCTGCGATGGAAATCAAAACTCTTCCCGCCAGCCGGCTTTGCCATAGGTGTCGTGTCCTTCTGTGCCCCCAGCTGCCCCGAATCTCAGCTTCTCTGTGCAGAGTGGTTGAAACTTGCAGCTCCTAACTACGGTTTCCCCAAAGCTGCGGAGCGTCGGCGTAGGGAGCAGTGAGCGGGAGGACGTGCAGGCTAACCGGGCTTAGAGGTCTCTTGCCCTGATTTAAGCCAGAGGCCAAGGCATTGACTCTCCTAGGTGACTCTTTCCCCGCCCCGGAGGAGACAGTTCGGACGTATGACTTTCTGCGACGAGCCACACAGGAGCTGCGGTTAGTGGAGGACCGCGGGGCCTTTCCTTCCACTTGCTCAACTCTGTCCCGTGCACTAGGGAAGGGCGAGAGGAGACAGCAGTGCATTAACTGGAAGGTCCTGCACTCACAGGTAGGGACAGAAGACATTTCCAAAAATAACCCTTGGGAAGAAATGAATGCTACGAAAGAAAAATCCGAACATGGTTTCCTGATGGGAAGATGGAAACACAAGGTCAGAGTGTTAGAAAGGGGAAAGGCAAGCTGGTGGCTTCTTCCCTGCTGGCTTGTAGCTGTTTTCCGACAGCTACAAGCAGACTCACCCCCTTACTCAGACCAGCCATTCGTTCCACCTCAGCAAGTTTCTCAGTTGGAGGGGGATATGCCAAAATGTAAGAAATGACCCTGCCGGGCGCCTGGGTGGCTCAGTGGGTTAAGCCGCTTGCCTTCGGCTCAGGTCATGATCTCAGGGTACTGGGATCGAGTCCCACATGGGGCTCTCTGCTCAGCAGGGAGCCTGCTTCCCTCTCTCTCTCTCTGCCTGCCTCTCTGTCTACTGTGATCTCTCTCTATAAAATAAATAAATAAAATCTTAAAAAAAAAAAAAAGAAAAGAAAGAAATGACCTTGCCCCCACTGAGCAGAGAAGAACAATACATGTGAAACAAGTGAAACTAGTCCAGAGAGAAGGTGGCTGTATACTAAGTTGGGGCATGCCGGCCAAGACCTCTAGAGGCATTCAGAAGCGATCATCTAATGGAGAAAGAAGTATTTCGGAAAGCCTCACAGGGAAGGTGGGATTTTGTTGAGTTCAATTTGAATGTAAGTAGGGTTTTTGGCCGGAGTAAGGAGAAGAGCATCCTAGGTAGGAGAACAACCTGGTAAAAGTTAGGCATGGGTATGAGTTATGAGAAAGAGAAAAGCAGGCCCTGGCATCTGGGAGCTGGCCTGATAGATCAGCTAGACCTTGATGTTCTGTCGAAATAAACAATTGCGCAAAACAACACCAGACAAGGCCACTCTGTGATCATGATCAATCAAGACAAAAACATGATCACTTGTGTCTGAACACAGGCAGAAGTAAGAATATTGTCCAAACCAAAAAAATAACCAGACATTGCCCTATTAGTCTGGTTAATATGGAAGCAGCTTCTTTGCCAATCACAGCTCTAGCTTTCCTTTTGCTTCATTCCTCCCACCTTGTGGATAAGATTTGCTTATACACAGTCATATAATCACCCCCATTTTCTGACAACCTCCAATTCAGAGCAATGTCCCACTTCCCTTATCCAAATCATCCAATACAAAGCAAATCTACAAGTCTTTCCCAACACCTTACAGAGATGTTCCACTGTATGCATTCTCTGTTGCATTGAGCAATACACCCCAAGTTCAACTACAGAGGTGTTCTTGATGGTGTTTGAATTGGAGGCATTGACACTTATGAGTAGGGTAGGAGGCAGCTTGAAGAGGAGAAGTTGGTCATATCGAGGATCTGTTCCCAGAGGCCAGATGGAAGGGGAGGTTGAAAGGCAGGCAGAACTCAAATTTCATTAATTCTACTGACATTTATCAAAACCTACTCTGTTGCTGGCAACTATTCCAGTGAAAGAGAATGCTGAAATGAAAAATGCTCTTTGCCCCATGGAGTGTGCTTCTGGTAGGTAATCCTACAGCTCCGACTGGGTGCGATGAACTTAGTGAGAGAGGAAACTTTGGGTTTGGGCAGGGCTGGGGTTGGTATAGAAAGAGGACACTAACTCAGCATGGAGTGGTGGTAAAAAGGAACAGTGTCAAAACAGTTTTCCCAGGGGCACCTGGATGGCTCAGTGGGTTAAGCTTCTGCCTTTGGCTCAGGTCATGGTCTCAGGTCCTGGGATCAAGCCCCGCATCAGGCTCTCTGCTCAGCGGGGAGCCTGCTTCCTCTCTCTCTCTGCCTGTCTCTCTGCCTGCTTGTGATCTCTGTCTGTCAAATAAATAAATAAATAAATAAAATCTTTAAAATAAATAAGTAAAATAAAATTGTTTAAAAAAAAAGTTTTCCCAGAGAAGGGGCCCACTTAAGCTGAATCTTGAGAGATGGGAGGGGAGTGGGAAGATATTCCAGACAGAGGGTAGGAAATGGGAAGGCAAGGAGGCAATAATTAGGCGTGATGGATTCATGAGCAGAGGAAATGTTCTGCTTAATGCCAGGATTTCCCAGAGTCTGTTTTTAGGATAGGGGAGGTTTTCCATGGTGAATTAAAAAAAAAACAACAAAACACAAAGAACACAAAGACAAACATGCGTGAGTAGTGGAAACCTGCCTTGAACATGCCAGGAAAGCGTTTTTGTTTCAGGTTCTGCTTTGGGGCATTCCTACCCTAGGTTTTGCCATGTTGCACTAAGGAAACAACTGTCTAGGCACTTAATGTCCTCCATTCCCATCTGATGAACCATTGGGCAGATGGACAAAAGTATTTAATACAGATTTTTTTGATGCTGCCCATCTGATACGGAGGTGAATGGTGTAGCGTGACTTCGGTTTCCTGCCACAGAGAGGCTGTTTATAGCTGTTTATAGATGTTTATAGATGTTTTGGTCTCATCTGTGACACTACCTTTGACAGAAGGCATCACAAGGCAATTCATTCAAAAGCTGCTGGTGATAGCAAAGAAAGGTCTCGTGTTCACACTGAAAGCCGGGCAGACCACGAGCATGACCCCAAATTATGCCATTTTCTTTGATCTGCAAAATGACATGGGGCTTATGTGTTTTCTGGAACAAGGAGTATGGCACAGAGGGAAGAGCACTGTTCTTAGATGATGTCTCTTGGGTTCCTCCTTTCACTTCTAAGTTTCGTCATCCCGAAGTCAAGAAGAGGTACTCAGTGGCCTTTCAGATCCCCTCCAGTTTTAAATCCTGGGATCTTGTGAGCTGCTGTTAAAGCAGCAGGAACCAGTGAGGGCTTTCCACTCTGGCCTCCCTGTGGGAAATTTCCATCCAGTAGGAATCATCTGTCTGGTGCAGGCCGGTACATGACTGATTCTGATCAAGCCATCTATGGATCCAAACATTCTGCTGAGTCTGCGAAACCATCCATAATCCACGAGGATGGTGTGTGCGGGCTTCCCACACACAGTTCCTGCATTCAGTGGTTTGCAAATGACAGCCTCAAGTGTTCTGCTGAGCTCGCAGGGAACTGAAGTTTAAATTCCTCCTCAAGGCTCAGAAGCCGACCGAATACGGCCTCTCGGAGTTCTTATTCCTTGGCATCTCTGATACATAGTTCAGTGCCCAAATAGGAATTAATTCTGGAATAGTGCTAAGTGAAAAAACTGGCTCCCACCCCCTAGGGAATAGCTTCCATTTTCAAAAATACAATTGGCGCTGGCTTTGGAAGTGTCAGACAGCTGTGTAAATACAAAACAAAACAAAACAAAAAGCCCAAAACCCTCCCCACCTTCTGTCTTCGCTGTGGGGCATGAGACACCATCCACACTCTAAATCAATATCCTGTCATGCAAAACCAGAGATGTGGGATGCCAGGAAACTTCCCTAGGTGGCCAGCTTTGCAGGGCGCCTGCCAGAGGGCTGAGAGTCTGTGTGGAAGTGCTGCACGGACTGTAAAGTGCTCTAGAAATAGAAGCTGCTGTAATATCTACTGGCGATATGTTATTGAACGATAAGATCTAAACGAGGTGAAGAAGCTCTTTGCCATCCTCAAGAACTCGCACCAGGCAGGTGGCCATCGTGGGAAGAGCAGGGAGCAGAGAATTAGAAAGCAGGGGTTTGAATTCTGGCAGTGCCTTCCACTCACTGTCTTCCAAAGACTCCAAAACTCCCCAGTGGCAGAAATATAAATGCTTCTGTCTGTGGCAGAGCCAAGCCAGTTGCCTATGGCTGGATGAATCCCATGCTCGTGGGACTGGGGGGCTGCATTTATATTCCCCTTACATTCCCATCCTCCCACTCTAGCCTCTGCTGCCCCGCCTTGGCTCCTGTCCCTACAGGGACATCAGTGTCCCTGACATTGTCACTCCCTCCCAGAGCATGGGACAGAACACTGGCCCAAGGAACCGCCGCTAAATTCTCTCTCTCTCTTTCTTTCTTTCTTTCTTTCTTTCTTTCTTTCTTTCTTTCTTTCTTTCTTCCTTTCTTTCAATATGTTATTTGTCAGAGAGAGACAGAGAACACAAGCACAGGGAAAGGCAAGCAGAGGGGAAAGCAGGCTCCCTGCTGAGCAAGGAGCCCAATTCGGGACTCAGTCCCAGGAGGCTGGGATCATGACCTGAGCTGAAGGCAGAGACTTACCCACTGAGCCACCCAGGTGTCTCTAAGTTTCTGTCTGTAGAGGAAGGTGGTGGGCTGCTCGGGTAGCTGTGGTTCTTTGTAGTGAAGCCGATGGCTGGGAGGAGGTTCTCTTGTGACGAATCCACTCACATCCTCCCCAGAGCTTCAGACGTTCAGCGAACATCCCCGCAGACACATGGCACATTCCCCGTTGTGCTCGGCTTTCCCTGTGTCATAAGGCCCCGGAGTCTGAGAGTTTTGTCCTAATTCAAGGCTGCCTACCAAGCCACATTTGTGTGGGGAGCATGGAGGCTGCTGGGCTATTCTGTGAAGAGGCACGTTAGTGAAGCTGGGGGACGACGTCTCTGAAAGGCAGCCTACTTTTTTTAAGTTCAGGCTGTATTTTACTAGATTTCCCAGGCTAACAGCTGTGGTCTCCTCCAGGCTGGTGTGCTGGGTTGAGTCATGGTCCCTGAAAAGAGAAACCCGTATCTAAATTCCCAGAACCTGTGAATGTTATCTAGGAAAAAAAAAAGAAAGGATTTTTGTAGATGTAGTCAAGGGTCTTCAGATGAGAAGAGCATTCTGAATGATCCGAGTAGGTCTTAAACCCAGTAGTAAACATCTTTGTTCGAGCAAGGCCGAGATCATAGAACCTTGTGTGTCACCCACGCCTAAATTATAGACAGCAATCGCCACCACAAACCAGAGCATAAGGTGTTGAGTTGTGGAATCGCTGTTGTACACCTGAAACTAATGTAACATTGTGTGTCCACTAGACTTCCAAAAAAATAAGTGAAAAGAGTAAAAAAAAAAAAGTAAAACAGTGAGGCAGAGGGGGACTGAGACACAGGCGGAGAGACAGACACACAGAGATGACAATGTGAAGACAGAGGCGGAGATGGGAGTGACACAGCTATGGGCCCAGATTGCCAGACTTCCAGATTGCCGGCAGCTTCCAGAAGCTAGGAGAAGGGCGGGGACCGATAACCCCACGGCACGGTCCTGCCGATACTTTGATTTCTGACCTCCAGAACTCTAAGGGGAGACATATCTGTTGTTCTGAGACCCTAGTCTGGGGGTACTTTGTTAGCCCCCGGAAACTAATACAGCCGTGATCTCTGCAGGGGATGTTCAGCATCACCAAGGGGAGAATGGCTCCCTGAGGCCCGGCTCAGGCAGCTCTCACATTCCCACCTCCTTGCTGTGTCTTTGATCGAATCTTAACACCTCTCTGAGCCTGTTCCCTCCTTTGGAAATGGGGAAGAAGGAGGCCGACTGGATAGGGTTGTCACAGGGTGGGTGCCAGAGGGCCAAACACAATGCCAGCTGTGCCATAGACACTCCATGCATGTGTGTCCCCGTGGCCCCTCTGGGGGGGGACCGCCTCGGCTGGCCTCACCTCAGGCACAGAACTCCCACTCGGAGGGTGAGTCACACGGTTTCTCCACCTTCCTCTGGCTCATGGGCGATGCCCACAGTAACGGCCGGCCCGGCCTTCTTGACGCACGCACACGCACAGCATCTCATGCTACTGTGTCCAAAAGGGAAGTCCTAATTTTCCGCTCTTCTGCCTTTTTCGCATTTCCGCTGCCTCCATAAATGGCACTTCTGTGCCAAAACTCAAGGTAAACACCCGCGAGTCATTTTTGTTTTATGTTTAATCTTTTCACTTGGACAGAATTTCAGACTTAGAAAGAGTCGAGAAAAGGTTATAAAGAATTTCCATAGACTCGTCCCTAATTTCCTGAGTGTAACATCATCAGATAGAGGTACAATACAATGATCAAGAGGAGAGAACTGTGGGTTTTCTGGCTGGCTCCGTCTGTGAAGTCTGGAACTCTTGATCTCAGGGGTCATGAGTTCAAGCCCCATGTTGGGCATAGGGCTTACTTACAAAAAAGAGAGAGAAAATTAGTACTAATGACACTATTATCCAATCAATAAACTTTATTCAAATCTTGCCAAGTGCCCCAGTCATGTCCTTCTCTGGTCCGGAACCCAATCCAAGATCACAGGCTGGGATTCATTTTGATATGTATCTCTCCCTTACCATCCACACTTAACCCATCAGCAAGTTCGACTCCCCATCTATTCCTTCCTCCAGATACTTCTTCAGTTCCTATATTGAGCAGCTGCAGACCACCGTCCTAGAAGAAGCCCCTGTCCCTAGTATCTGGATGACCAAAGTGGCCCCCTAAATGGTCTCCCTCTAATACACCGGCCACATGGTTTATGTGTAAAGGGGTTGACAGCAAACATTTTAGGCTTTTCTGCCCCCGTGATCCCCATGGCAGCCACTCCACTCTACCACTGCAAGGCAGAAGCAGCCATAGACTATATGTGAACAAGGGAGTGGGACTCTGTTCCAATAAAACTTTATGGACACTGAAACTTGTCCTTAAAACCTTCACATATCACCAAATCTTTTTCTTTTGATTCTTTTTTTTTTTTTTTAAGATTTTACTTATTTATTTGACAGAGATCACAAGTAGGCAGAGAGAGAGAGGAGGAAGCAGGCTCCCTGCTGAGCAGAGAGCCCGATGTGGGACTCGATCCCAGGACCCTGGGATCATGACCTGAGCAGAAGGCAGAGGCTTTAACCCACTGAGCCACCCAGGTACCCCTTTCTTTTTTATTCTTTTCAACCACTTAAAAATGTGAAAACTGGGATACCTGGGTGGCTCAGTCGGTTAAGTGTCTGCCTTTGGCTCAGGTCATGATCCTGGGGTCCTGAAATCGAGTCCTGCATCGAACTCTCTGCTCGGTAGGGAGTCTGCTTGCCATCTCCCTCTCCCTCTGTGATCTCTCTCGATTTCACTCTATCAAATAAACAAATTATTTAAAAAAAATAAGTAAAATGTGAAAACCGTTCTTTGCTCCTGGGCCATCCATTATACTGGTTTTTTTTTTTTTTTTTTTTGGTGCCCTGTTCTGATCTGTCCTCATGCAACATCTAGAAAGACACTCCATCACTCCTCTGCTTAAATTCTGCACTCAGAATAGAACAAAGCCTGCAGTGTTCGGGTGCCGTCCTCCTCCCTTACCTTACTCTCGACCTCTTACTCTCCTTCACCACACCCTACCCACTCTGCCTTCTTTCCCAGGAGGTCAAGTTCCCGTTTCTGGGCCTTTGTACACGTGAGTCCTTTCATGTATCATGCTCTCTCCCAGGTTCCCTCTTTACCCAGCTAACTTCCATTTGTCTTTGGGGTCTGTTGGGCTGTTTTGGGGTAGAGAAGCTGAGACTTCCTGAAAGAGATCTTCTCTCACCCTCTCCCCTCATTAAAATTATGCTCCCCCTCTTCTCTCAGAGCACTGTATCTTAAAAGCTTTTTGCCTTTAGAAACTTAATCACGATTTGTAAATACCTATGCAGGCCTTTATTTGGTTTTAGTGGAAAACCCCACAAAGCCAAGGAGCATGTCCGCTTTGTTTACATTGTGGACCAAGCACCCAGGCTAGTGTCTGGCATCGTGGATATTCCTTGAAAGTCAGCTAAATAAACGGACCTTCCACAAGAATTCTTCTCTGGCCAATGAGGAGGCCCCCGGGGACTTCAGAGGAGGGACCGAAGGAACCGGGCAGGCTTCCTGGGCAGAACCCTCAGCTTACTGAGCTGACACCTGGGCTGGGCCCTGGCAGCTCAGGGCACCTTCCAAAGAATCTGCCCTGGGCAAGTTCCTGACCTGGAGAAGCTTTCTCCACGGGCCCCACGGAAGCCTGCTATGCATTTTTACTCTAATGCCTTCCATCTGCTATTCTTCCTGCCCAGAACATTTTCCCCCACTGAAGTTGCCTCCCGTCGATAACTCCGACCAGTTTTTTCTACCTGGGGTTGCCTGAGATCTTAAGAACATAGCTATTGGGGGCACCTGGGTGGTTCAGTGGGCTAAAGCCTCTGCCTTCAGCTCAGGTCATGATCTCAGGGTCCTGGGATCGAGTCCAGAATCAGGCTCTCTGCTCGGCGGGGAGCCTGCTTCCTCCTCTCTCTCTGCCTGCTTCTCTGCCTACTTATGATCTCCGTCTGTCAAATAAATAAAATCTTAAAAAAACCCAAAAACAAACATAGCTGTTGAACCAGAATCTTTTACTCAGCTGCCCATCAGGAATGCTGGGGCAAGGTCCAGAGGCCACAAAGAGTAACACAGCTGCCTTCCAGAAAGATAAAACCTGCCTACTGCATTCTGCCTGCTCACCTCTGCCCTTCTGGGGCTGCCTGCCAGACTTCTTTGGATAAATCTCCTCTAGCCCCTCCCACGCACACTTCCCACCCCTATAGGATAAAGTCTGAGCTCCTCAGCCCACCTAGCAAGTCACTGTTCAGTCTCTACTCATTCTCCAGCTTCATCTTCCATTTGCCTCCACCCCATCTTGAACTCAATATTCTAGATATTCTAGATGGGAACTGTCCAATACAGTTGCCACTAGCCACGTGTGGCTGTTACATTTTAACTAATTAAAATTAAAGGAACTTAAAAATCCAGTTCCTAACTACAAGTGGCTAGTGGTTGCTGTATGGGGCAGTGCGGCTATGCAACATTTCCGTCCTTGTGGAAAATTCCATTTGGACAGCCCTGTGTTAGACAATAATTTCCTAAAAACTCTTCATTATACAATTTACATGTAAGTACATGCTCACTGCTAATTTCCTAACGCTCCAAAAATCTCTTTTACCCATTCTAGACCTCTCCCTAGAGATAGCCACCAAAATCAGTTTGGTATATATTCTCCAAATATTTTTTTGTGTGTTCTGCATTTTGTTCTTTTTGTTCTACAGGGTCTTGGAGCTCTTCATATAAGAACACATCTCAGGACATCTGGGTGGCTCAGGTGGTTAAGTATCCTATTCTTGTTTTGGCTCGGGTTATGATCTCAGGGTCGTGAGATTGAGCTCTGAGTCAGGCTCTGTGCTCAGCCTCTGCCCCTCCCTCTGCTCTCTCTCTCTCAAATAAATCTTAAAAAAAAGAAAAAAACCCCACATCTCCATCTACCTTCTGCCTCAGGTGCTGTAGTGTCTAGCCATCTCATGAATGAACTCTAGGTTATTCAACTATTTTTTTTTTCCCTCCTGCACTTTGGTGTTTTATTTCCAAATCTCTGGTTTATATACAGGATTTTTAAAAAAAATTTTTAAAATTTATTTATTTGTCAGAGAGAGAGGGGGAGAGAGAGAGAGCGAGCATAGGCAGAGTGGCAGGCCGAGGCAGAGGGAGAAGCAGGTTCCCTGCCGAGCAAGGAGCCCGATGTGGGACTCAATCCCAGGACGCTGGGATCATGACCTGAGCTGAAGGCAGCTGCTTAACCAACTGAGCCATCCAGGTGTCCCTATACAGGATTTTTTAAAGGACTGAGGTGACGGGTGGGTGGCTCTGAGGGTCAAGGCTTGGGCCCCACCACCATGTCCTTGGAGGAAGTCCCTGGGCCAAGGCCTCTCTGCACTGTCTGAGTGCAGAGTGACCTGCCAGCCAGCAGTCTCTCGATGGAAATTTGCTTCCAGTTTTCCCTTACTGCAAACAATACTACATGCAAACATCCTTGTACCTTTTTCTGCACTTCTACTCATGTTTGTCTAGGACAGATTCCAAAAAGCGAAATTGCTGGATCACCAAGTCATATGCTAACACCTCTGGGACTTGGCACATCCCGTGTTCCCGTCTACAATGCCTCCTCACATGACTAATTCCTGCTCATCAAGCCCCATCAAGTGTCATCACCCGGCGAAAGGTGGTCTCTTCTGGCTCTATTTTCCCAAAGTACTTCCTACCCACACTGTATCATTAGCCTACATTTAAGACTGTGCCTTATTTACCTTGTAGATAATAGACAATACCTAGTAGAGGGCTCAGCATAGAACGAAAATTCAAATGATTTCTCGACTGGATGACTGAATGAATAAATAAACAAATAAAGGTGCAGTGGTTAGGACATTCCAGAAACTCAAGGTGAGTGAGTCTGTGAGTGTTGTGAGCTCAGGCTTTGGACCCATCTGCCACCTGGCGCCCTGAGCCAGGCTGCCTCCCTTGGTTTCTGTCTATCCAGCCTCTGACCTTGGGCATCTCATCTTGAACTCTGTTCTAGTTCAGTATTGCTCGGATAGAGCCGTACGAGTATGCAGGGTCTCTCTGGCCACAGAGCATAGAAATCTGAGCCCTGGGGATAGCCTAGCAGGGGTTGGTTTTCCAAAGGCAGCTCTGTCTCCTTTCACCTTTAAAGCAGCTCCGTATGCTCTGGGTTTTGGTTTATTTTTTCTCTCTACGTTACCTTAGGGGCAATTAAAATCAGCTGCAATATTTCTGCTTTCTGTCTCCAGATTGGAATCTAAGAGAAGCCAGACGTTTTCCACTCCATATCCCCTTCTCCTTGTGATCTGAGGAACAGCCCTGTTTTCTGAACCTCTCCCTGGCCTGGCTTTCCCAGATGCCAGTGGCTTTAATGGGGTTTTAATAGGTGGTTCCTGCAATTAATTTCATTCTTGTGTTTTTACACTTTCTGTCTACGTGCCTACAGGCCCCCAGGCACTAGGTGGGATGTTAACTGATATTAAAATAATACAGAACAGTAGGGCTGTCATTATAGATTAGCCCAGCTCCTCTGACTTACAGCTTTTACAATCAGTAATTAGCTGGGGGCACATGGTCCATTTGGGAGGTCAGCTGCATCACCTGTCATGTTTCATAGAGGAAGAAACAGAAATATGGAAAAAAGTGACTTTTTCATGCCCCAACAGAGACTGGGTGTTGCAACTGGTTTCAGAAGCCACATCCTGCTGGGTACACACCCCTTGAGCGCCAAGGCCAGGATCCACTACTCAGGTAGGATTTGCCAAACGCCCTGCGTCCTGGCTGCCCAGAGTCTGACCCTCCCACTAGGACCCGGGAGCAGCTCAGTTAGCAGCTAATACCACCACCTGAAATTACCCTCATTCATTCTCTTCAGGGCCCTTTTCCATGTTGTGAGCGGATTTAGCTGCATAAAGAACGCATCAGCGGTTCCTGTCGGATTCAGGAACATAGTTTTGCTATTTTTAAAGCTGCGATTTAAAAATCCGCGCACACGCACTCACACTCCTCAGGGAGTGATGGTGGGGCGGGGAGTGGGGACGAAGAGTACGTGCTGGAGAGAGAACCGCTTGGCCTTTGGCTTCCCAGAGCGCCACGCCGTCCCCCTGAGGGAGCACTCCTCGGAGCCGCTGGGGCTCTCCCTTCCCCAGCGATTTTGCGCCACCAGGACCCTCTGAGCACCCGGGGCTTTAGATCCTGCTAACCCGCGGCTGCTCTCTCCTGCCAGGAGGAGGGCTCGGTCGCTAGCGCTCCCGGGCCAGGAGGGATCCGGAGGGACGGAGAGGCCAAGCAGGTGGCGATTAGGTCAGCCTCGGAACATTCTTGGACCGCTCCAGTGGATATAAATAACAGACAGGCAGGCTGCGAAAAATCCCAGGGTGGGGGCAAAGACGGTGAGGGAGAAGGGACTTATTAAGGGTGGGGTGGCAGCGTGGCGATCTGGAAAAATCTACCAAAGCTGGTGACTGACAAAAGGGGGGGCGTGGAGGGGCGAAGGGATTTAAGAATGAATCGTGGTACAAAATCTGGGACTAAGAACACAGAGGGGCAGGAGCTCGTGCCTTTTTGCCCCACCCCCACCGCGTGTCCGACGCAGTCCTCAGATTGGCAGGCGGGGCTGTGCTTGGAAAGGGCACGGTTCTGGAATCCAGGTCTTGCCCGACTACAGATCTTTTGCAAGCTGCTTAAGGTCTCTGGGCCTCAGTTTCCGCACCCGTACAATGGGAATCCTAATGCTTAAAAGGGGGTGACTGTGAGCCTCGACGGAACTAACGTATAAGAAACATGTGCTCAGCAAAGAAATACTAAGGCA
The DNA here is from genome assembly GCA_004024625.1 of Mellivora capensis. Taxonomy (NCBI): domain Eukaryota; kingdom Metazoa; phylum Chordata; class Mammalia; order Carnivora; family Mustelidae; genus Mellivora; species Mellivora capensis. Next base: position 175,144 of record PISX010000037.1, read on the forward strand.
GTGTAGCCCCCAGTCCTCCCTCTAAGGGGTACCCGGGCAGGCCCTATCCCTTCCCGCTTCCACGGGTCTGTCTCCCAGGCTCTGCAAAGGCCGGGAGGGGCAAAGCCGAAATCCGATTCGCTTTGCCCGCGCGGTGCCACCCTGGGAAGCGAGGCCTGGCGCTTCTCGCTTGGAGCCGATACCCCGCGGCCCGTGCTCCGGGAGCCGCCGGTCGCCGCGACGCCTGCAGCCCCCGCGCCCCAGCCTCTGGCGGGTAGGGTTGGGGCCGCGGCGGCGAGGAGAGGGCGGGGCCGGGGGCCGGGCTTCCCGCGGGAGGGCCGGGCGCGCTCCGGGAGGCGGTGGCCCCGGCCGGGGAGCGGCAGGACTCCGGCCGGAGCGTGGCCGGACCCCCACCCGCCGAGACGCCCAGGAAGGACGCGGTGAGTGCTGCCCGGGCGGGAACCGCGGGGAGGCGGCGGCGGGAGCCGCGAGTCGATCCCGCCCTCTCCTCCGGCTCCTTAAGTTTGCAGTGGGATCGACTCCCGCCCTGGGAGCTCCCGGCTACCCCACTCCGCGCGAGGACGGGAAGAGCTGCCCCCGAGCCGAGGGGGTGTCTCATCCGTGGCGCCGCGCCCCCCGCGATTTCCCAGGCCGGTGGAGGAGAGGGGGGCGTCGGGGCTGGAGGGCCACACCATCTCCGAGGGCTCCTCAAAGGCCCCCAAACGCCCCGGGGACCTCTCGCTCTTTGCAAAGAGCCCTGATTCCTGGGCCGCTGCCCCGGGTCACCTTCTGGAGTACACGGCCGGGCTGGCCTGGGCAGGGTGCGCCCCCTCCCCTCAGCGGTGACCGGCCGGCCCCACCCCCGCCGAGACCAAGTTCAACAAGTTTGGCCAAGAAGTCCTAGAGCCTCCATGGCTAGGCCTGGCCCGGCCGCTCCGCGTGGGCTCCACCGGGTCTGAGTTGTGCAGCTCCGGGCCGGCAGGAGGGCCGGTCGAAGGGCGCCGTCCATAAGGGTTGAGGCCAGAGACGGGCCGCCACTGGGCTCCGAAGTTTGGTGTGGAGGCTCCGGGTTTGGAGTGCGTCATCGGGGAGCAGGCACCTCAGGCGGCAGGTCGGGTTTCCAAAAGTGCCCCTTTGTTATGCCCCTCCCTGGTCCTGCCTCCTCCCCTTCCCTGCGCCACCCCTTCCCCCACCCTCTGGGGCGGCTCTGGCTGCTGCTTCCAGCCACTCTAGCCTAGGCGCCCCTCTCTGGACCCATGGGCCGCCCCCAGCTGCGCCTCCACATCCTCCGGCTGCGGGCCGGCGGGGAGGGGCTGCTGGCAGGAGCCCTTGGGCGCAGCCTGTGACTCAGGAGGACGGGCAGGGCAGGATGGCCCTGCTCCCTCCAAGGGCATGCCCCCAGCTTCTGGGAGGTGGGGGGTGGGTACCTACCTGCCTTAGATAGGGAGTGTGGGGTCTTCCCTGAGTTTCAGGACTTCTCCCTTGGCCCACGCAACTCTGAGGAGACCCTGCCAAGCTCCCTGCGGACTTCTGCAGGTCCAGTAAGTCCTGGCTACCTGGGCTGGGAAGCATTCCTTCTCTGCCTTCGGAGCTCTTGCCTGCGGCGGGATGCATTCTGGAGACCAGACTGGGTCTCTGCTGAGGTTAGGAGGCACAGAGTGCCCCCTCATGGCACGCAGGGCCCACCCCCATAGCTAGATCCCGCCAGGGTTGTGGGGCCTGGCTGTGCCTGGGACTCCGGCTTGTGTTTGCTCTGGGAGGCCGGAGGGAGCAGTGCCAGCCCTGCACACACAGCTTGCTCTGTTCTGGAGCCAGAGAGAGGGAACGGGTGGGGGGCAGCTCTCCCGGGAGCCCGAGCCTGGAGGCTGGAGCAGGCAGGGGGCCCAGGCCCCTGGATGCCTGACTGGGACAGCTCCGAAGGCCCTGTGATTTACAGCTCTGGCGCTGTTTCCCTCCATCAGGTTGGCAAGTTCTTTCTGGGTGAATGGGGCAGACTTGAGAGGAAGCAAGGGGAAGTGCTGAGAACCCTGGTGGGCCAGCCCCTCTGTCCCTCTCCTGCTCTGTCCCCAGGCCCCTCCAAGGCAGGCCTGAGCTCTGTCTCCTATTAACTTAGGGCCGGATCCCACCCAGGCCAAGCTGTTGCTATAGCCAGCAGGTCTCCTGGTCCTTAGAGGGACGTCATTTGTTTCTTCCTTCAGCTACCAGCTCCAGTGCCTGAAGAAATGCAGATTGTATGCCCTCTGTCCGTGGCTGGGGACAGATCTTCTCCCGTCAGTGACGATCCAAAGCAATACACAATATCTAGCCTGACGGAGGGCTCACAAGGGGGTGTGTGAATGGGGGGTGGAGGAATGGGGTCTGGGAGACTCTGGAGAAGATGCCTCAGTTTGAGTTTGGAAGGATGGATAGTGGCTTGTCAGTTTGGAGGGGAGCAGTGTGACAGAGCCCTGCTTTGGGGCAGCGGGCACACACTCTGCCCTCCTGGGTCCGGCGGTGTCCCTTGGGCTTGCTCAGAGGAGGAAGCGGTTTCCTTCTAGGGGCTTGAGTCAGTGCTAGGGTAGGGACAGCTGAGCCACTGCTAAGAGGCAGGAGGGGAGTGGCCGCGTGCCACTGCGTTCTCTGGCCTCTGGGGTGGTGGCTCTGGGGTTGGAATCTGCCTTGCCCTCCTCTACGGTTCTGGAGCACACTCTTACAATTGGCTGATGGTCCGTCGGAATCCCCCATGCTGCCCCAGATTCTGGGCTTTTTGAGGGCGGGGCTGAACTACTCATTCCCCAGGGAGGCTTGTGGGACCTCAGTGGATGCTGTGGAACAGGATGAATGTCATTTGTGACTGTCAGGCCCCTCACATTTGTTGCTTATTGCGTGGTTTGAGTCTGAGACCAGCCCGGGCACAGAAGACCCGGAGGCAGAATTTCCACCTCACCGGGGAGCCTAGGCTTCCTTAGGAGATGACAGTAAAAGCACTTGTTCAAGCTTCTTGGCCAAGATCGGACTCAGGCCTCCTGGCTCCCAGTCTGCTTTTGCGGGCAAAGGGAGTCACTGGAGTGTGGCCGGGCACCCTCCGATTTGGCCCGGTCTGGTAAAGGGTCGTCTTGTTGTTTGGGGAAAGGCAGAGGGGCCCAGCATGGGCAGGTATCCTCCCGTCATCTGCAGCAGGGAAGGGGGGGCAGTGGGGACCCTCTGCCCCCCATCCACCCCCACCCCACCCGCCGTCTGATCCCCAGCTGGATCGTGTGACCCGCCTGGCATTCTCCTGTCTGGAGTCTGGCGCTTCTGACGGCAGTTGCTATATTGGGGGAGCTGGGCACCGCCCTGCACGCTCCAAGTCCCTGCCCTCACCCCTTGGCTTGCTTCCGTCAGCTTCAAGGCACAATCACAGTGGCAGCTTTGAGAGTTGGCCATCCGGGTCCCCGAAAGTGATCTCTAGGCCCCAGGTAGGTGGAATGAGGCTGGGTGGGGGAGGGGGTGGGCAGACTTGAGGCCCAAGGAAGAGCTTTCCCCTATCCCATCCCCTCCTGGGACCCACCTATGAAGTCCTAGCTCTGAGAGTTTCCTGGGTGGTGCGGATAGCCATGAGGCGAGAGTCCAGGGATAGGAGAGAATCTTTTCCTCTCCCCAAAAGTGTACATTTGGCTTCCCTGCTTACCCCTCTGCCCTCCACAGCACCCATCCGCCACCATTCCGTGCTGCAGGGACACCATGGCTCCAGAGGAAGACGCTGGAGGGGAGGCCCTAGAGGGCAGTTTCTGGGAGGTGAGCAGCGGGGTTCTAGGATTGGAGGTGCCACTGAAATGCCCACCCCCTCTCCCAGCCTGGGCCCAGCCACCTGTCCAGGGGAGGACCCCAGCTGTTGGCCCCAGCCCTGGAGGGGGCTTCTCCCCAGCGACACTGCCTTTCTCCTGTCTGCCCCAGGCTGGCAACTATAGGCGGACCGTGCAGCGGGTGGAGGACGGGCATCGGCTCTGTGGGGACCTGGTCAGCTGCTTCCAGGAGCGTGCCCGCATCGAGAAGGCCTATGCTCAGCAGCTGGCTGATTGGGCCCGCAAGTGGAGGGGCACTGTGGAAAAGGGTGAGCCGGCACTTGGGCCTCACCAGGAGCAGAGGGCCGCTGAGGGTGGGGAAGGCCAGGCGAGGGAGCTTCTTTTTTGCACCTTTTATGGAAAATTTGAGGATTTCATGTATGCCTTCCCGCTGAAGAGGGACGAGCTTACTGGTTATTCTTACAGTTGTTCAGAATAACCTAGCTGGTAAGAGTGTACGAAGTATGGTGGTGAGTTACTTTGATACTTGTAACAGCCCGGTGGTGGAGATGGCCTTGTACTACCCATTTTCTAGAGGAGAATCCAGAAGTTCAGAGAGGTGAAGTGATTTGCCTGAGGTCACACAGCTAGAAAGCGCTGAAACTTGAACCTAGGCCTTCTACTCGGGAGCTGGGGATCTTTCCATCCTAACCAAGCTTGTTCTTCCCTCTGAGGAAATAGAGTGTAGTGGTTCATGCCACAGAGTTGGGTTTGCCTCTCGGCTGTATCATGTTTTGGGCAATTAACTTGTAGCTTTAATGCTTTGGGTATTAGCTTCACTTTTCTGGGCTGCTTTTTGCCTGTTAAATGTTGATTGTAACAGTTTCCATGGTGGTGGATAAGGATTCCACGAAATCTCCTATATCCACAAGTAGCCGCTGACCTCTTCCTTGTTCCTCTTCGCATCCCGCCCTCCGGGCCTGGCCCCCACGGCAGCACCCTGGGGTGTGGGGGGCTGGCTCGTCTCTGGCTGTGTTCCTGGCCCGGTCCCAGTGCCTCCCTCCCTCCCTCCCCGCAGGCCCCCAGTACGGCACTCTGGAGAAGGCCTGGCACGCCTTCTTCACCGCAGCGGAGAGGCTGAGCGCGCTGCACCTGGAGGTGCGGGAGAAGCTGCAGGGCCAGGACAGCGAGCGGGTGCGCGCCTGGCAGCGGGGGGCCTTCCACCGGCCTGTGCTGGGGGGCTTCCGCGAGAGCCGGGCTGCTGAGGACAGCTTCCGCAAGGCCCAGAAGCCTTGGCTCAAGAGGCTGAAGGAGGTGAGTGGGGGAGGGATGGGTCCCTTCCTGAATCCCACCCGGGCTGGGGGCGGCCGCTCAGTGTTGCAGGGTCCACATTTGTCACCGTCCGCGCCAGGTTGAGGCTTCCAAGAAGAGCTACCATGCAGCACGGAAGGAGGAGAAGACGGCCCAGACTCGGGAGAGCCACGCGAAGGCCGACAGTGCCGTGTCGCAGGAGCAGCTGCGCAAGCTGCAGGAGCGGGTGGAACGCTGCGCCAGGGAGGCCGAGAAGGTAGCGGGAGACCTCTCCCCCTCTGGCCCCACGCTCTGCCGCCCTCCTCCTCACGGGCCACCTGCTCTCCAGACCCTCATTTAAAAGAGGAGCCAGAGAAAAGCTGATGCTTTCCCCGGGAAAGAAATGGTTCCGTTTCAGGCATTGGGAAGGTCTCAGAGTTAAGGAGACCTTCCAGCTCCGTTTCTTCTGCTGTGCCCGCCCCAACCACAAGCTCTCACGTTGCCTGCCCTGCTAGAGTGCCCTGTCCTCCTGCTCTGCCCGTCCTCTGCTCAGTTTCCACCTCCTCCATGAAGCCTGTTCTGATTTCTCCCCACTCCTTGAGGTGGGCCTCGTCTCACCCTCCATCCTCACTTCCCAGACCCTTAAAGTGGCTCTGTCCAGGTGTCCCCTGCCCTGTTCGGCTGCGGGGTCTTGGAGGGCCGGAGCTGGATCTGCGGCCTAATGGCCGCTGGTGCCCGGCCCGGGGTCTCCCCCGCCCCCCAACCGTGGCGCTCTGTAAATGTGAGTGGTGTCCCGAGTGGAAGCAGGTCTGGTCCTCACCAGGCCCCTCCTGCCCCACGCAGATGAAAAGCCACTACGAGCAGACGCTGGCGGAGCTGCATCGCTACACCCCGCGCTACATGGAGGATATGGAGCAGGCCTTTGAGAGCTGCCAGGCGGCCGAGCGCCAGCGGCTTCTCTTCTTCAAGGATATGCTGCTTGCCTTGCACCAGCACCTTGACCTCTCCAGCAGCGAGAGGTGTGGCCTGTGAGGGGGGCCTGGAGGTCTGGGGGTATAGCTGGGTCTGCTCTGTCTCCCCCAGGCTCTGGCCAGGCGGGATGAGTTTCAGGGGGGTACTGGGGCCCAGGGCTCCCCAGGTTGAGGTGGTGCCTTGGGCTGCAGGTTCCATGAACTCCACCGAGACCTGCATCAGGGCATCGAGGCAGCCAGCGATGAGGACGATTTGCACTGGTGGCGCAGCACCCACGGGCCGGGCATGGCCATGAGCTGGCCGCAGTTCGAGGTCAGCGTTCCGGGCTGCCCGGGGCTGGCAAGGGCGGTGGGCTCAGCCTGGACCTCAGGAGGGAGGCTAGGGCTTGGGAGGAGGTAGGTGAAGGTCTGAATGGCTTTGGCTGCCACCACAGCCTGCAGCCCAGCCTGACCCTCAGCACTGTCCCCACAGGAGTGGTCCTTGGATACACAAAGGACAATTAGCAGGAAGGAGAAGGGTGGCCGGAGCCCTGATGAGGTTACTCTGACCAGCATCGTGCCCACAAGAGATGGCGCTGCACTCCCACCCCAGTCCCCGGGGTCCCCAGGGTGAGAGCCAGGAACCTGGCTGTGGGGAGGAAAGAGCTTGGCCCCTGTCCTGCCTTCTTGCCCTCTGTCTCCTTCCCTTCATTCCCCTCACACCTGAACTGGGTCGAAAATTGGTGCCAGGAACCTCAGGCCCTGCTTAATAGTTGTCGTGATGCCAGTGTTCGTGGTGGTTTAGCCTCGCCCGCCGGTGCCCGCATTCGTGCTCATCTAGTGCTCACGTCAGCCCTGGGTGGCAGGAAGCATGCCAAGCTTACAGGCACATGTGGCAGAGGTCAGACCAGGATCTTTAAGTTCTTTCCCACCTGCCTCTCCCAGGGTTCTTCCAGAGGGGGACCCTTTGCCCTGGGTCGTAGGCTCTCTGGCTCATGGTGATCCTCGTGCCCTGAGCCTGCCACCATCTGTCTTCCCTCTGTAGCGGTGGGCAGGATGAGGAGTGGTCGGACGAGGAGAACCCCCGGAAGGCTGCCACCGGGGTGCGGGTGCGGGCGCTCTATGACTACGCTGGCCAGGAAGCTGATGAGCTGAGCTTCCGAGCAGGTACGCAGGGATCCCTTTCCTGTTCCTTTCCAGGCTTCAGCCACCCTCTCCCCTCCTTTACAACCTGAGCAGGGGTGTGGAAAAGGGAAGCCTGATGCCCGCTTCCCAAGTCCAGTTGTCTGATTCTGCAAGGCTGCTCTGGGTCCAGACTCCAGGCTTCAGAGTGTCTGCTTGAGCCCTCACTGCTCTCTCAAAGTCACCGGCTGGGGCCTGCTTGATGCATTCAGGGTCTGGGGTGGGGTGCTTGCTGACTTTGACCTTTCTTCGCCTCAGGCATGTCTCTTCTCCTAGTTGCATTCTCCTACCACCCCCTCCCCCTCCTCAGTCCTTGACTCAGTTGCAGGATCGGGGCTGGGCCAGGGCAATGGGCAGTGACGAAAACCCTTTCCCCAGGGGAGGAGCTGCTGAAGATGAGCGAGGAGGATGAGCAGGGCTGGTGCCAGGGCCAGCTGCAGAGTGGCCGCATTGGTCTGTATCCTGCCAATTACGTGGAGTGTGTGGGGGCCTGACCTCCTGTGACAGCCCTTCTGCAGCGTTTCTCCACCCTGCATCAGGGCCCTGCTTCTCTTGGACAGCTGGACCCTAAGGCCCTGGACCATGGTGACCCTTGCTGCCCTTCTGTCCATTGAGGAGGGAGGAAGTCCTGGGATCCAGGGTGGGGAGCGGCCTGCATCTAGGAAGGGACTAGGTAGGGAAAGGCCAACTGAGTCTAGGCTGAGAGGAAGATGGGGGAGGTCAGGAGGCGACAGAAGGGCTCAGGGGTGCCCGGGCCTCTCCAGGAATGGGTGGGTCTCCCCAGGAGCTGTGGACCCAGTTCCTGGTCTCAGTGTTTTGGGGTTCCTGGGGTGGTCTTGGGATGAGTGTGGTTCTGGGCTAGCAGCACTCTCTTGTGGTTTGTTCTAGTGTGTATTAAACTTGGAGAAAAAACCCAACACCGTCAGGCTTGTGTGCATCTTTTGATAGTCCACCCTTGTCAGGCTGCAGAGAGCACCTGGAGAGAGGCACTCCGGAGCGGGGAGGTGTGTGGGCCTAGGGTGTGTTATGGGCAAAGGCTTGCCAGCTTGGTATCTGCTCTGGGGACCTTCATCTGGGGTGGGAGGTACTCAAGGTTGGGCCTGGAGTGAGCCCGCCAAGGTTGGAGGCTGGGTACTGAGTTCCGGGCCGGACGGGAGCCCAGCCCGTTTGTCTTCCCGTTCAGGCCGGTGAGATCCTGAGTGCAGGGTAGAACTGTTAATCATTACTCATGCATCGGAAACTGACCCCAGCTCTGGCCCCCGGCCACCTGCCCCCAGCCTCGCAGCCTTCGCCTTTGGAGGTCGCGCCACCTCGCGGGGCTGGCAGGGCGTCCGGTGGCGGTCGCGCGAGGTTTGGGTCCGCCGGCTAGCCGTCCCTCCGCCCTGGCTGCGGATTGGCCCCGGCGTGGCGCGGCGTGGGTCCCGCGACCTTTGTAGAGTCGGCGGCCGCCGCCGGCTCCGCTCCGGTTCCGCCGCTGCTCATTGGTCCAGATCTGGACAGATCGCCCCACCCCCGGCTGGCGAGGGCGCTGTGGGCGCCCCCTCGGTGCCCCGCCTTCCCCGCCGCGGATTGGCCCGCGACAGGACCCGTCGGTCGCGCTGGTGTCTGGGAAGGAGAGAAAATGGCGGTGGAACCGAGCAAGACCGAAATCCAGACTCTTTTCAAGCGGCTTCGCGGAATTCCGACCAACAAGGTGCGCGAGCGGGAGGCGCGTGGGGTCCGGCGCTAGCGGAGAGGGGTTCTCCTGTCTCCCCTGGGGCGTGAGGGAGGGAGGGGGGCGGACGTGGGCTGTTTACCTGGCGTGTCTGCGTCCGGCCTCGACTCGGGGCCCCTAACCATTGGCTCATCGCCTCCTCCACCCAGGCCTGCTTCGACTGTGGCGCCAAGAATCCGAGTTGGGCCAGCATCACGTATGGTGTTTTCTTGTGCATTGACTGTTCCGGGGTGCACCGCTCCCTGGGCGTCCATCTCAGCTTCATCAGGTGGGGTTTTCTTGCGGCTGCTGTGCTTACTTGGCCGGCCAGGGCTGTGGGCTTAGTAAGGGAGAGTCGCTGCCTCGATTGGACCGCTTGGCCGGGGAGGGGTCCAGTGGCTGCCCACGGGAGGGAGCCGCCTGGGTGGGCCCCTTGCCACATAGGCGGCTTGTATCCGCGTATAGGTTAAAATTTCCTTCTGTCCTGTTGGCTAAACTTGACACTCCCGAGTATTAGTTTCAGGGAAAAGTTAGCTGCATTGATCTTGTTGCTGATCAGTTTGGTCGAGTGTGTCTGGAGCAAGACTGTGACCGTCCTTAAGGGGAAAGCCAAATCCAAGCTTGAGCGCTTGAGAATTCGATCTCCTTTCAGATCTGGACAATAATTACTACTCTTTTGACTAGATAATTGAAGAGCAAACCTTTCATGGACCAGGTAAAGTGGAGGAAATAGGGTGGTGGTTGATTAATGTTTCCTGGGCGCCTACTGCAGCCCGAGGCCAGATGACAGGTATACGTATCTGCCAGGAAGTGTCTCCTGGTATCTCCTGGTGGGTGACATGCAGCCCTTGCACACAGGTCCACAGAGTTGGATTCCAACTGGAACTGGTTCCAGCTGAGGTGTATGCAGGTCGGCGGAAATGCCAATGCGGTAAAGCTCCTTCTTACCATCCTCCCCACCCCCATTCTTCTGCTTGGGTTCTAACTTTCCAGTGTCTTCCTAGGAGGCCCTGTCATTATCTCTTTTCAGAGGATTTTCTGCTCTGTAGCAACACTGTACACTATTCTCTAAACCTGAAAATTGGTTTTTCTCAACTGGGCTTCGGATTCAAACTAAACTGGACAGATGTTCTTGGGGAGAGGCTAAATGAGTAGTTGGGGCCTCCACAGTCATCCAGATCTCGTGAGCCTGGATGAAGGATGGTGGGCACGGTGGGGATGGCATGCTGTCTGCAGGCAGGGCTGAGTGAGGGCTGAGGTGCAGTCAGCTCTCAGAGAATGGGAGGCTGTTTTTTCACAGGCATTGCTGGGGATCTTTGCCTCTGTGAAGAACTGCTGGTGTCAGTAGGATGTATTTTATCATATGTAAATATTATTATTTATTATATATATTATTATATTATCATTACATATTATCATTGTAAATAATATTATTAACCTACTATTATAAGGGGTGCCTCTTTTGCTCTGGGGAATCACCTGTAGCATGCTCTCCTCTCTTCCTTGCTCTCCAGACAGCTTTCTTCCGCCAACATGGATGTACAGCCAGTGATGCCAACACCAAATATAATAGCCGAGCTGCCCAGATGTACCGGGAAAAGATCCGGCAGCTGGGGAGTGCAGCCCTGGCGAGGCATGGCACTGATGTAAGTGCCTTTTCCCCGGGGCGAGGGTAGTGGGGTGAGTGGGAATATTCAGGGCCCTGTGTTTCAAGGCTGTCCTCTTCCTTCTAGCTTTGGATAGACAATATGAATAGTGCTGCCAGTCACTCCCCAGAGAAGAAAGACTCTGATTTCTTCACGGAACACTCTCAAGTGAGTGCACAGGAATATTTCACATGGTTGTTGCTGGCAGGTGGCTTCCTTACCAGGCCAAGGCCTTCTGTGATCATATGGCATGGAGTCCATTCACCTTGGTATGAGACCTCAGCAGGGAATGTCTGCGGCCCACTGCTGGGTAGACGTTTCCGCCTCCTATAAGTAGGTGTGCACTGTGCCTGTCCTTAGGAATGGACCCTTGTAAACTGGGCTAGTAGGGAGGAGGAGAAGCTTTTTGAAAGCGCAGGAGGTGTCAGAAGCTCCAGACAACTTTTCCTGGGTTCTTCCCCCATAAGGAAGGTACTGTGGTTGGGGACAATGAAAGGATTCCCTCCCAGCAGCCCACTTGTGGCAGGAGGTTTCCTGTCTACTGGCATTGGGTGCTGAATTCAGATTCTTAATTTGAATTCCTGCTCCTCTCTTTAGCACTTCTAGGATGGTGGCTAAGTCATTTAACCTGTCAAAACCTGTGACACTAAAAGAGCTCTGTCTACCGCATAGGGTTTTTCCTGATCATTAAGTGTATTTATATGTGAAAGGCCCTTAGACTTGTGTTTGGCAGTTGGTAGGGGCCCAGTAGTTGTTAGTTGTTATGAAATTGGGGCAATGAGCTCTGGCTCTAAGTGAGTCCTGGAGGCTGGAGGTAGCTCTGAATTTCCAGTTTCTTTCTTCCATTGGCAGTAGCAGCTGTGTTTTTACTCACTGGCCCCCAGTCTTCTTTTCGTATGGGCTTGAGGAGAGCCTCATCCCCACAAGGTACCTATGGGTTCTTGGCACTCCTTGCCAGGAGGAATGGCTCATTCAAGCTTCTGTGATCTGGCTTGTTTTTCAGTCCCCTGCCTGGAAAGTACCAGCCCCAGACCCAGCAGAGACCCAGCAGCTAGCCCCTTCTGCAGAGATCGGTAGCCTGGCACGTGAGTTCGGTCCAGATTTCAACCAGGTGCCCTGGTGTTGGCAGAGGACTCGGGCCTAGGAAGGGGACATCGGACCAAGAGGATTGGAATGTGTATGGGGGGGTTCCTGTGTTTATCGGTGGGTTAAGATTCTTTTCAGTCTCTTGGAGGACATAGTGGGCATTTCCTACTCATCCCCGTCACCTCCTGTAAGGGGAAGTCACTGCAAGCTTTGTGCCTTACACCTAACTCCCACCATTGCATCCACAGAGCCGGAACACGGCCCCAACATGGACCTGCTTGGCACTTCACCCAAAGCCTCTCTGGGTCAGTATGCCACGTGGCAGGTGCGGGGTGACTGGGAGAGGGTGGGCCTCCAGGACTCTTCAGGTTTGCTCTTGCCTGGTCGTGTGGACTGAGGTCATGAGACTGAGCATCTGACCTCTCTGGAGTGGGGACTGGGACTGGGTTTGTGGCCGCAGCATTAGCTGCAAGGACTTTGAGTTGATAAAGCGGGTAGCTGGTGGACAAGGCCTGGGGTCTGCCTCTGAATGTAGAGCTGGGTCTAGCCAAAGTGTGGGGAGGCCAGATTGGACACCTAACCCTGAAGTCTGAGGCCAGATTGGCCTGTCTGGTACGTTTCATGGGATGGGCGTGCAGCTCTCACACCTGGAGGCAACACCGTCCTTTCTCAGCCTATCTCTGACCTTTCAGTTATTTTTTTACTTTCCTTAGTGTTCTTTAGTTTTGACTCAGCATTAGGACAGTGTTTGCTGACCTTGGTTGTTCTGTTGACCCTTGGGGGTTGGGGCAGGAGGCTAGCAAATGACTAAAACTGAGCCCATGCGAAGGTTGGCATGGTTTGGTCTGAAGTGAGGCTCTTTAGAGGCCTCTGCAGATAACTTTCGCCTCTGGGCTCAGGAGCTATATGGAGGCTCTGGGGTGGACCCCTTGTTAGTCATAAGTCTTTCTCTCTAGAGTCCGTGTGTCTGTCACCTAAAGGGGCCCTTCCTGCCAGAGGTAACCAACAGCTGCTTGGGGAGCCCAGCCCCTTGCATGTCAGCTCCCTGCTGTAGGAGCTGAGGCTGGTATTTAACTCCTGCCCCCTGCCTAGTAGTCTTCGTGTTGGTTCAGGGACTGTGGCAGTCTCTGGTGCTTTGGGTCTAGGTTCTTATCTCAGTCTGCTGGGAGTTGGGAGCCTCACCTAACCTTGTCTGTCTGTCCTTGGCTTGGACTCTGCCAATGCCATTCATTGGGACTGGTGGGTGACAGCCTTGCCTTCCTCTGTGTGGAGCCGTTCTTTGTAGATGCTCTTGCCAAGAAGCTGCACAGTATGGACTGAGCCACCGCCTCTGACCTCCCTTTGTCTTCACTCATGCCCCATCTTCTTTCTCACACAGAACCAAGAACCTCCCTCATTGGCAAGAAGAAGCCAGCAGGAGCTAAGAAAGGGGTAAGTGGAGAGAGGCAATGTGGTGGTGGTTAGGAGCTAGTGCTAGACAGCTTGGATGCACCCCTGACCCTGCCGCTTACTGGCTGTGTGACTTTGGCAGAGGTACTTGTCTGAACCCAGACTATGAAAGGGCTGTCCAGATGCCTCTCTTTAAGGGCCCCCAGGGAAGAGTCAGTGCGATTGTGCACCTCAGGGGCCTGGCCCAGACCAGTCCTGGTCAGCATTACCTGCTGTTCGCAGGCCCTGAGGCCTCTGCTGTGCACGGGGAGAGCCACCTTGTGCCCAACTCCAACAGAGCCACTGCTCTCCTTCTTGAGCATGCTGGCTGGGCTCCCTGTTTTTTTACCCTAATTGTTAAGGAATGTTTCCTTTGGGGGTGTGGCTAGAGGACCCAGGCTTGGGAGGGAGCAGAAGGGTTGTGGTTGTTGGCAAGGCCTCCATCCCATCATTCTCCTCCCAGCTGGGTGCCAAGAAAGGCCTGGGGGCCCAGAAGGTGAGCAGCCAGAGCTTCAGTGAGATTGAGCGGCAGGCCCAGGTGGCGGAGAAGCTCCGTGAGCAGCAGGCAGCTGATGCCAAGAAGCAGGCGGAGGAGTCCATGTGAGTGTTCCCCGAGCGGCCCCAGCTCATGGGGATTGGGTGGGAGGTGGGATGGTCAGGACGTGAGCTGGCCTCTGACACGTTTATTCCTTCCAAGGGTTGCCTCTATGCGCCTGGCCTACCAGGAGCTCCAAATTGACCGAAAGAAGGAGGAGAAGAAGCTACAGAATCTGGAAGGGAAGAAGCGAGAACAAGCAGAGAGGTTGGGCATGGGCTTGGTGTCGCGCAGGTGAGGCTCAGCTCTGGGGTGTGGCAGGGAAATGCCACTGTTCTTCTGGGAGCCACTTCAAATTCTTCCCAGCAGTTTGGGTTTTGAGGCTCAGTCTTCCCCCGAGGCTAAACAGATAGATGGCTTTGCTAATTGTCTTAAAGTGCCTAGTTTAGTGCTTGTCACAGAGTAGGTCTGTGCTCATTGCGTTTGCCAAATGAAAGAAAGAGGAATGGGTGCTTTTTCAATATTCCCAAGAGGGTAGGGTGATGTTGCTTTATTTTTTTAAGAGTTTTTAAGACTTCCCTGAGAATTGCAAGGCTCTTAGCATCCCTAATCCTTGTCCACTAAACACCATTGCTGCCAGGCACGATAACACCAAGAAATGCTCCTAGACAAATGCTCTTTGCGTCGACAATATCCTTCCTGTTTCAGGACCACTGGGCTTATGTTGCTGTGGTTTTCTTAAAAACAAAACAAGGATTGCAAACCAGTTCTCTTACCCATTTTGTTTGCTCTGCACTAAGAGCTTGCATCTAGAGATTTCAGTGGCACAAGACTTTTGATCTCTCTTAAAAACCAGAATGTTGGACAGCACCAGGCCCTGGGGCTGCTGTCTGGTCTCCCAGTGAAGAGGCAGCGTTGGGCGAGTAGTACTAATTCTTGGCGCTTTGCTCTCCTCCTGTGTCTTCCTCCACAGAGGCATCTTAAGGATTAATTTCACTTCAACTCATTACAAAATATCTACAGCTTTTAGCTGGCAGAACCCTGAAGTTGAATATTGTACAGTGGGGTTTTAAGTAGGGTAGTTTGGATTTAAGTTAAAGATTCTATTGCATTGCAAAAAAAAGAGACCTAAAGTCCTTTCTGGGCTTAAAATGTGATGTTTCCCTGATTAGCTGTGTGTTATACAAGCAGCACATGGAAGGAAATGGAGTTACTTAAATCTAGCTGGCACGTGTTCTGAAAAGATTAAGCAGAAATAGCCAGCCTTATCTTATTTCAGAGAAGTAGAGGATAAAGGAACAAAATACTGAATTTGGAATCAATAGTTCTGTGTTCAGCATCTAGTTGTGCCAGTTATGAGATGTGTGGGCTTTAGGCAAGTTGCTGAGCTGCTCGGAGTCCATTTTCTCACCTGTAGAAAGACATAGTAATACCTTCTGCACGGGGCTGCCGCGCTTCAGTAAATCAGACCACTGGCGGAGCTCACGAGCCCACTATCGCCAGGATTGCTGTCCAGTATTCTGGTTTTTAAGTGAGATCGAAAGTCTAGAATTCGTCTTTGATTCCATTAGACTCCGTTTCCTGGTTCTGGGGCATTTGTGCATCTTTTCCGTGTGAACATGTCAGTCTTGGCAAAGGATGTGGCCCACGGTGCAGCAAGTCTGTTGAGTTGTTTTTAAGGACTGAGAGCACTACTGTGTGGTGCATGTCATTAAAGTAAGAGGCAGACGAACAGTCCTTTGCCAGGGAAGGCCTGCTTTGAGAGAACAGCTGACGTGCGGACAGTCAAGGGTGTCCTCCAGCTCCGCGGGGCCCCGAGCGCCCAGCATGGGGTGCAGGCCCGGGGAGAGGACTCTCCAGTGGCGACACCGCCGCTCACAGCTGCTCTTGGGTGGCTCTGCTTGTCCCCACAGCTCCGTCTCTCACTCGGTGCTGTCTGAGATGCAGGTGATCGAGCAGGAAACGCCCGTGAGTGCAAAATCCTCCCGCTCGCAGCTCGACTTGTTTGATGATGTTGGTACTTTCGCCTCTGGACCCCCGAAGTAAGGCTGTTGTTGGGGTGCAGACTTGGCCACCATGTTCCTCATCAAGCTTTTCTAAGCCACTCTTCTGTCTCACCAGGTACAAGGACAACCCCTTCTCCTTGGGGGAAAGTTTCAGTTCCCGCTGGGATACAGATGCCACCTGGGGTATGGACCGGATGGAAGAGAAGGAGACAGAAGTGACCATCTCAAGCATCCGGCCTATTTCAGAAAGGTGGAGTGGGCTAGGGCAGCTGTCCAGCAGGATTTTCCTGGGACAGGAATGTTCTGTGTACCTGCTCTCTGCCGGGTCGGAGAGGTGGGGAGGCTCCTGAGCTCTTCACACATGGCTGGTGCAGCTGAGGAGCTGGGTTTTTAATTTAATGTTAGTAAGTTTAGCCACTTGTGGCTGGTGGCTGTCAGGTGGTGAGGGAATCAGGCTTTGGTTTGAGCTGAGCTTTGTCGTCGCAGAAGGCTTAGCAGCTTCTTTAGTTCAGGGTTTGTTTCTCTGGTGTGAGGGTTCTGATTTTATGCTTTAGTCCTGACCACCCGGATTTATGGGTCTCTGGTCACCATGTTACTTGTTTGTTTGTTTGTTTTTCTTTTCCTTTTTAAGCTTATTATAATCTGAGCAAGATTTAAGTGATGAATGGCCTGCAGATCATTTGTAAAATAGGGACATAAGTAGTGACTTCACAGGGTCCCTGAAAGAATTAAATGTAACAAAACTTACAAAGCACCTAGGCCAGGGTCTGCGCATGTTGGCAGGAGATGGGAGTAACCAGACACTTACGTCCACACTGGGAGGCTTTTGAGGGTGAAAATGCCAGGAGAGTAGGTATAAACTCAGGTGGACAGATGGTCCACCTCAGGTGACATATGGTCACCCTAGTGTTAGGCCAGTCGTCATTTGGAGGAGACTGGCAGTAGTGATGTATTGACGTTCTAGATTTTGATGACGCTCTAGAAGTTTGGGGCAGAAGACTAGTCCCCTTTAAACTGTATGTCCGCGTGGCCTGGCAGAGGCACCATAAGCTCTCCTTTGCCCTGGCTTCAGTGTGGGGAAGAGAGGGGCCTTGTCCAGGAGAGAGGGTCCATGGGTCCCAGGGCCACAGCCAGATGGGGCCATAGTGAGCAGCCGCAGGAGGCTGCTGGCACTGTTTGTAGTCTCTCTTAGTAATGGGATTAGTACGACTGGGCTCCGATGGTAATGGGAAGGATCAGAAGTATCCCACATCCACCCCTCAGAGTCACAAACAGAAGGGAGGTGGAAAGCCGGAGCTCAGGCCTCGAGTCCAGTGAAGCGCGCCAGAAATTTGCAGGAGCCAAAGCCATCTCATCGGACATGTTCTTCGGGCGGGAGGTGGATGCTGAGGTAAGTGGAGTTGTCGGTCCTGAGCCTGGAGGCAGCAGGTGGGGTGGGAGCTTCCTCCTCGTGGCTGCTTTGGGCTTCAGCACCGGGCAGTCTCGGCGGATAAGGAGTTTTTGAGTCTTTGGCCAAAACATTCCCTAGGCCTTCCTCTTTCCTCACCACAGCACGAAGCCCGGTCTCGACTCCAGCAGCTCTCAGGGAGCAGTGCCATCAGCTCTTCTGATCTCTTCGGGGACGTGGATGGGACTCATGGAGCAGGTAGGGCTGCAAGGGTAAGGCACACACCGGGCCTGGCCCGTGAGCAGGACTGGAAGGCCCTGTGGGCTGGGAAGGGCTGCCCACAGGGCTCTAAGCCCCCCTTTCCCTTGCTTTTACAGGTAGCGTATCATTGGGCAACGTGCTTCCCACGGCGGACATTGCCCAGTTTAAGCAGGGTGTCAAGTCTGTGGCCGGGAAGATGGCCGTGCTGGCGAACGGTGTGATGAATTCTTTGCAGGTGAGGCTGGGACTGTTCGGCCTGGGGCAGGAGGGTAAAGCAGTAGAGCGTCGTCCTGGGGGGTTGGACTTCACCACTTCCAGACACTGCTGCTGGCTAGCTCCTGAGCCCGAAAAAGAGCTTTTTCTTTTCCTGGAGGAGCAGCTTTTTTCCTTCGAGCTGGGTACCGGGCCTGGGCTGCTCCCTGAGAGGATGCCGTGCCTGCACTGATTTCTCTGGCCTTGTCACCTTCCCCTTCTTTCTCCTTCCTCCCCAGCTTCAAGATCAGGCAGGGTTCCCCCTTGGGATCTGGCCATAGCCCCTTCCCTGAGTTACAGTAAAATACAAAACTATCTCTGCCATAGTGAGATTGGAGCCCGATTCCCCCGGGGTACCCTAGTCCTGCCAGAGTGGTGGGGGATGCTGCTGCCAGCAAGGGGCTTGGACTTTGTTTTCTTCTTCCCCCATGTCCAGGATCGCTATGGTTCCTACTGATCCAGGCGCCACGGCTCAAGCATATGGTGGCAATAGCAGCAAAACCCCCATGATTCCAAGGCCAGGGGTGCTTGCCTTGTGGAAGCTGGGGAGGAATTGTTACTTTATGTGTTGTTGTTGTGGTGTGAGTTGGGTGGCTTTTGAGGATCTCGGGTGAGGGGGGGATTGGCAGTTCCAGCCTTGACCTCTGCCTGTAGACTGAGCCCTGTATTCTCCCCTCACACCCCCTGGCCCATGTGCTAGACACTGTCCTTTGATCCTGCCCCCCCCCCCCCAACCAAGCTACTGCTCCCTTGTCTGGCCACACTGGGGGTGAGGGGAGGAGTTCCCTCAGGTGAGCTTCTGCTGGGTCCATCCCTTCCCCAGGTAGGGAAAGTGAGACGTATAAGGCTTTTTTGCCAGATCTAGGATCCTTCCAGGTTGTCTGGGGTTTGGCCCCCCTCCTCTGGAACCTGTGGGGAGGTCTAGAAAGAGTTCTGCTGTGGACCAGCCCCCAGGGCTCTGGACTTGCTGCTCTTGCTGCTCCAGTGGCCCCTCTTGCCAGGAGATGGCAGGGGAGGGGAAAGACCTTCGTCTGGGCCTTATTAAGGGCTAGAAACTTTATCCAGTACCTAAAGGTTTCACTTGGGATCAGACTGGAGGCCCGAGTGGTTATCTCCTGTCTCACCACCCCTTTTTACAGTGATCACTTGAGGGATGCTTCTCCTGAGTGTCTTGGAGTCCTTCCATACCATCCGTTGTGGAGCACAAGCCCCCTGTCCCTTCTTCCCCCTGCTTGGTGGCCATGCTGGGTCTCATCTGCCCTGTGCCCTGCTCTGGATGCTGTGAGCGTAATGCTGGCCAAGGAAGCAGAGGACATGAGGGACAGAAACGGGGTTTTGGGGCTCAGCTTTCTTCTGTATCATCCTGGTCTTAAGGGGGGGCCTGGACAGCACCCCCCTAGTGAGAGCTTGAGGCACCAACAGAATTGCAGGCCTTGTCCCCTGGCCGTGTACTGTGTTGTCCCTGGTGCCCTCTCCCCCTGCTGTGCTGCCTGTTTGGGCCCACCCTGCCCCTGGGGGACGGGGGATGGGCTCCTAAGCCACACAGACCATTCTTCCCTTGCCCCCTCCCCCAAAGGGACTTGACTTTCTTTCTGGACTGTTTGTATTGAAACAGAGTGGTGTCAAATAAAGCCTTGGAAGGGCCCTGGGCCGCTCTTGGTCCGAGTGAAGTCGTGTCCTTTCTGGATCCCTCCTCCCTGCCCAGTGCAGGCCCCTGGCTCACTCTCTGGGCTCCCACCGACATGGGTAGGGCGATGGTGCCGAAGCTGAGGGCATGCTCTCCGGGGCCTCCAGCTTGTCTCTTCTCTGAAAACCAAAGGCCCCTGGCTCCTCGGCCCTGTGCTGCCGCGAGGTCCAGTGCAGCCTCGACCTCACCACCCTGTTGCACGCGGAGGAAAGAGCTGGTATTAGTTGGCCCTTTGACCCCTCCAGTGAGCCACACTGCTGTGGGCAGGTGAGCAGCCTAGCAGCCCCGCACCTCACCCCAACAAGAGGCTCGACTGGGGCGTGTTTCTCAGGGGAATTTAAAGGCAAATGAAATCTACAGCCTTAATGGAACCCTTTTAAATCTAGGAAGAAAAGAATGTATGTGTGTGTAGAACTCCCTAGCTTGGTAATCTGTTCCCCCAGTAGAGGCCTCTGGAATATATCTGCCCTTAGGGGTCGTCGGTACAGGGGTAAACCATTGATCTGGGAGACACAGAAAAGAGTGGCCGTGGGGCTTTAAGCCCTCCATTTCCAAAGTGCGGGTCTGGGCCTTCCAGCTCTGGAATCACCTGGAGTGTTGATAATCCGGGTTTCTGTGCCCGCCCCTGCCACCCCGAGCCAGAACTTGGTCACTTGTGTCGTAAACTAGCTCCCCAGGTGATTCCGATGCCCACCAGGATCTCCGTACCGCTGTCAGTCAGCCAGCAGCTGGAGATGATGGTGGGCCTGGGGAGTTTCCAGGGCTTGGGGCTTCAGTGGGACTGGACCTTCCAGTCCCGGCCTGGCTCTGCAGGCCTTGGGGAGCCAGTTCCTGAAACTGTCTGGGGGGGCTGGTCTGGGCAGAGAGTAGACCAGGAAAATGTGTGTGCCCAGTGTGGTGACCCCCATTCTAGGAGGCAGCCTGTTCTGCTTGGGTCTCTGGGTGGCTTTTACTTTCTGGACGACCCCTGGCCCATTCAAAGAAGTTGAAGACTACCTGTCTTTACCTTCCTCCAGTCTTGGCTGGAAGCTTGTCTTCCTCAGGCTTGTCATTCACAGCTGCATCCCATTGTCCCAACCCTGAGCAGGGGCTTAGCAAACATTTTAATGAAACTCTGGCTAGAAGACTGCAGTGCTAACTATATGAGACCAGGGTCTTCAGAGTTATGGGAACCTGGCCTTGAACCCCCTGAGCTTGTTTTCTGAAGGCCCATTCCAGCTGAGAGCACCTTTGAAAGGTTGCTGGCCTGTGCAGGAGGGGAGTCCCTCTTGGCTTATCTGATGCTAGTGTCCAGGCTTGAGTGGCCCCCTGGCCCCTACCTCCCAGTCCTGCCGGAAAAGCCGGGACTCAGCACCAAAAATGCAAACTCGCCCCTTCCCTTCACCCCCTCCCCAGTCTAGTGGCTTTAGATTCACCACTTACCAGATAAAAGGGACTTTATTCATTTAATATGTTGAACTGTTAGACACAGAGGGGACTTGGAGCAGTTTTTGAAAGTGGACTTATCTTTTTGCCAACCCTTCATCCTATCATGCCAGTGGCTCTTCCTCCAGCAGAAGGCCACCATGTTTATGTCCACCCTACACTTGCACCACAGGTGTCGCCCTTGGCCATACGTGGCCCTGCACGGTTATTCATGGTCTCCCCTGCCTAAAGTTGCTGTGAGAAGAGCACCCTTACGTGGTGGGGACTGTCAGCAAAAGTCACCTTCCTGATGGCCTCTGCTCAGTCTGCTGTCAGCTTGGGTAGTGACTAAAGTGCAGAGGCTGACAGGGCCCAGGAGAGTAGGCTGTTTGTTTTCAGGGTCACTGCTTGACTTGGCTGATGATACTGGAACCCCTCTGGCTGGTCTCTGGGCTTGGGCTGTCATTCAGGCTTTTCACCAGCAGAGGGCAGCATGGCATGGGAGTGGGGGAGAGGTTGGGTGGGAGTCCCAAGGGCTGGGTGGCAGCTGGAAACGGGTGTTGTGGATAGGATCCTTCAGACGCCTCAAGTCTCAGACTCGTCCGTCTCTTCGGTGGAGCCATCACTCTCTGCTTCCACCTTGCGGGCGTGATGGAGGGGCCTCCAGGGAGAGCCAACCCGGGGAGGGGTCCGGGAAGTCAGGCAGCCGGCCTCTGGGTTGGCAGTGGCCGAGTTGACCAGGCCTGGGATCTGGGCCAGCCTGAAGGAGGGAAGAAGCCCAGAGGGCAACCGAGGGCCTCCTGTCTAAAGACCTGGACCTCCACGTTCGCTCTTGCATTTGGATGAAACCATGGGCTATATTCCTAAAGGACTCAGAGAGGCTACCTCAGGCCTCTGCTGGAGCCCGGACCCCTGACTGACAGGCGTGTTGCACACATTTCGCTGTGTGACCCAGAACAAGGCATGGCCATGTCCAAGGGACATATGGCCTCCCCCACAAGGGGGCAGCACTTCCCCACCTGACACTTACAGCCGTTCCAGCTCCTCGTCCATGGCTGGGTCGTGCATCAGGTCCCCTTTGTCAGGCAAAGCTCCTGCGAAATAATTGGGGTCACAGAAGTAATCTGAGTGTCTTTCAGGCAGGCTTTGGTCAGACAGCCGCGTTCCCAGCAGGGGCCCCTCACCTTCAGGTATACCTGCTCTGCTGACCCTGGGAGGGCTCATCTAAAAGATCCGAGAAGTGCTCTTTCTAAAAAATTTTTCTTAAATTTGAGTACAGTGGACATGGAATGTCTATTAGTTTCTGGGGTTCACCATCTCCGTTCGTTATGCTGAGCTCACCATGGGGGCAGCTACCATCTGTCACCACACAACGTTATTACAGTGTCATTGACGATAATCTCTGTGTTGTACCTTTTATTCCCATGACTTGTTCATGGGAAAGAGCTCTTAAGAGAAGTTTTAAGAGAACTGTTAAGGGGGCAGGAAGTTGTGGCTACTGCTAGATAAATTTAGTGAACCCACGCCTACTCTCTTCAGGTTGGGGCAGGAACCACAGCTATGAGATGTCCCCACACCTCAAGGTCACTGCACACACACAGCTGTCCCCTTTCAGGACTGGGTGGTGGGTTGTGGGCTGGTGCGGGTGGCTCAGTTCCTTCCTTGAGGCCCCACATACTGGGGGCCAGAGACATAGAGTATGTCCAGCTAATCCCCCAAATCAGGTCTCAGTTTTGTGCCCCGCCCCCCATCAGAGGGAGCCCACTTCAGAGACCGTATGGTCAAAAATGCTGCCTCAGCTCCTCAGAGGCTCTGAGTGGCGAGAAGAGCAGGCTGGGTCAGAACCGGACCAAACTCTTCTGCGTGGCCAGGAGCCGCCAGGCCGGGAGCGGCCCCTGTCTGCTCGGCCACAGCTCTCTCTGAGCTGGTTTCCTCAGCTACAGACTAAAGGGAAAAGGCGAGAGGGGATGGTCTGGATTCTCCCTGGAACTGTTAACAGTGGAGGGCAGGTGGAGCTGAGGTCTGCAGGTTGTTGAGGGAGAAGCTCTCAGGTGGTCAGAGGGCAGCTAGCAGTCTTGGTCTCTAGAAAGCCTCAATCTTCAACTTACCCATGTAGCTTTAGTTCAAGTCCTCGCTTTTCCAAAGCTTTTTCAGATGATGCCTCATGGCCCACTTTTGCTCTTAGTGGTTTTCAAACTACATTCCCCGAGCCCCCTCATTTTGTGTGTGTGTGTGTGTGTGTGTGTGTGTGTGTGCCTTGAGGACTAAGGGAACAGGACAACCCCTCTCCACAGCTGGCTGCGCCCCGAGTATCTCCAGATCGCTTTCCTCACACGAGATGCAGGGGAGGGCAGATGCCCCATCTCCCACTTGACCCAGCAGCAGAAAAAGTGGTTGACAGAGTGATCGCCCTTTTTAAAGCCCTAGAAAAAGTGAGGGCACGAGGTTGTCCAGGCTTGATCCTGTACTAGTTGCTTTTCCTTTTCCTTCCTGTGGGCTGACTGGTGGAAGGGAAGGGAGGGGGCTGAGTTACCCCAGTGTGAAAGGAAACGTAA
The DNA here is from genome assembly GCA_004024625.1 of Mellivora capensis. Taxonomy (NCBI): domain Eukaryota; kingdom Metazoa; phylum Chordata; class Mammalia; order Carnivora; family Mustelidae; genus Mellivora; species Mellivora capensis. Next base: position 198,228 of record PISX010000037.1, read on the forward strand.
GCAAGTCCCACCCGTTGCCTCCCTACTCCTGACTTCTGACTCCTGTTTGCCTCTACTCTGGTCCAGTCAGCACCCTGGGCCACCAGCATCACTTAGTTGAGGGGTCCCTAGAATTGTGCACACCCAGAGCATCAATTCAGCAAAGGGAGGCTGCTAGGCAGCCTTGGGCCTCAGTGGGCCTCAGTCAGTCCTGCTGGGGCTTGCACTCCTGCGTGCATCCCCAGCAGGCTTCGTATCAGGAAAGACCTAAAGCAACTTGGCCTACTGCGGTTAGCATTTAAAGAATGTTCAGTTTCCTTCCTTGACCCCCTTCTCTCAAATGGCAGAAGGAAGGGGAAGGCTATGTGTTCTTTGGGACTCCGGAAACGGGCCTCAAGCACACCTGGATACCTCTGGAAGAGGAAGACAAATAACCCTTCCAGCTCTGCAGGGAGCTCTTCCCATGGGGCAGCAGCAGGTGTGAGAGGGAGAAGAGCAGGGTGGGTGGAGAAGGCCGACCAGTAAGAAGAAAACGACAGACAGGAAAAACTGGGCCAGTGCAGGCCTCTCCCCCTATTTTTTGCTCCTTTTCAGATTAATCATTTTTCCCCCCAGCTGGAAAAAAAGCCCGCCTCAGACACACCTTTGCCCTGCTTACAAATGCGATTCAGGTTTCTTTGATATATAATCTCCAAAGCCACTGAGTAAATAGCCCTGTGTCTGCCCAACCTGCAGGCCACTCCCCAGAGCAGAGCTGGGGATTCTGTGGGGAGGGGCTGGGCACACCCCTGCCACCGAGAGGCTGCTTCATGTTGGGGCAGGGACTTGGGTGGGGAAGGCTGTTCCTTCCCACCCAAGTGTGAGAGGCCTAAGAGGGCACAGTCTCTGTTGTGCACGTTCTGGCTCCCCAGGCCTCCGAGGCTGAGAAGTCAGGGCGGAGATGGTGATGCCCCCTCCTGCACGGACCATGCAATAGCAGCCAGCTCCTACGTGGCTAAGGGTGGGGGGAGAGGGGAGGCTAGCCGTGGCTGGCTCTGGCTTACCTAGGGCTTGATTGATTCCATGATGCTTTGAAAGAGCCACGAGGAATCCGTAGAAGGTCAGTCTCTGAACATTGCTTAGTACCTCTTTGACAAGCGCTGGGGGTGGACAGCTGGAAGGGAGAATACAGAGGCTAGCTTCAAAGACCAGCAAGTCCGACTGCCATCTTTTTATCCGGCCCTTCAGGCTTAGAAGTGTGCCCAAAGCCAGGACTGAGGGACCCTGTCTGCTCTGAGGGCCCTAAACCCCTGGGGGAGCATGGCAGATGTCCAGAAGCAAGGCCTTGACTGGTGAGAGAAAGGGCTGGTGTGCTCCCGAGCCGGTGCTTTCAGTCGGGGTGTGGGAGGAAGGGAATGGCGAAAAGGCAATGAGAAGCAGCCTCTTCTTGGAGGAGGCCCAAACTTACTCCGTCTCTAAGGAGACCTTGTGCCACATAGAGCAGTGTCACCCTCCCTTTCTGTCGAGGGAAGTCTTTGTACAGTGAATGTTTTCCCTTTCTCTCTAAAAAGTCAGGGCCAGTATCTCTCCTGGCAAGGAGAAGGGGGCCAAGCTGGTCATCTACAGCTCGTCTCACCACGTGGCAGGACCCTCCCTGAGGGAGCCCCCCGGGAAGTCGTTCCCCCGGCCACAGCCTGGTCTGGGGCAGATGGCACTGTGCCACCATCCAGGGCCCTGGCAGCTGGGGACCAGTCAGAACATCTGTTCCAGAGCCCGCAGCCCAGTCCCTGGGACATCTCTCACCTGTACTTGTGCCGGTCGCACAAGTTCTCCAGGCACTGGGAGAACAGCGAGGCCTCCACTCCCTCCAGCAGGCTCGCCTCGCCCAAAGGGGGCCGCTGACGGTGCTGCCCGCTGGATGACGTCGGCACAATCACCGTATTGGGGTTCTTGCCCGCCAGCAGGTCCTGATAGATGGCGGCCACACTCTCCAGGAATTCTGTGTACCGCAATGGGGGAGGGGCACAGGTCAGGCAAGGATGACCCACGGGGTCCCTTCGCTGTGTCCTCCTGTTCTCTTCTCAGTACACCACCAGCCTTAGCGCTCCGCGCACAGCGGCGGGGGAGCAAGAGTCCTCCACCTCCTGGGATCAGCGCCCTTAGGAGTGGTGACACCACTGTGTGTTTCCAGCCCAGTGTCCCCTCCTTGGGGCGGCTGCTCCTAGACCAGGCAGATGCCCTATTCCCTACCTTCCAAGCACCCTGTACTCCTTTGTTTTTTGAGTATTTGCTCTGCCTTCTTGCTGGAGTGGAAGATCCTTGAACAAAGGCAGGGGTCGTGCTTTGTCCCCTTTGTGCCCCAGTATCTAGCACAGTGCTGGGCACACGTGAAGTGCTGGAAATATCTTTTAAAGAGTGGACGTGTGCACACTCGCTCCATCTTGCTGTGAGGCCACCTGCCTCTCTGCCCCAAGAAGGCGTGGGGGAAGGCCAGCATGGAAGAGAAAGCCTCAAGCTGCTAACTTACTAAGCATTTGAAAGGCAGGTGGGAAAGATTCTCCCAGACAGGGCTGCTCCTTCTCCAGGGCCCAGGAGCTCCCGAGCTGGTGGGAAATCGGTGCTGCAGCTGCTAAGAGCAGGTGGCGAGACCCCAGGCTCCAGCCCCTGCCGGACCAAGCCCTTGGGCCGCCATCAAGAAAATAGAATGTGGCGCCTGAGCTAGGCCAAGGCTGGCTGGGGCCACCAGCTGGCAGGGAGTCCAGGCTCCAAGGACAGCCTTCTGTTTACTGAAGAGCCCATTTTAAACAAGTCTGTTGACGGACACAGGCAGCAACCTCTGAACCCAGCATTGCATGTGATGTCGCCGTGGGCGCCGTGGGAGCTGGTGTGCATTTGTATTTATTCCTCCATTTCTGTGACTCCTGATTCCAGAAGGGATGTGAGGACCCAGCCGCTGTGTATGGGGAACAGCACGGGCGGGTGAGACAGGGCTGGTGTCTGCTTATGAAAAGCTGTGCGGGAGGGGAAATGTGTGCGCACACGCACGAGCCAGGGCCGAGGGAGAGCCCTTTGCCGGCGGTACCGGCGCCGAGCGGCCGGGAGCCCTGGCTTTGGAGGGAGCCCTCCGTTCAGGTCTGGGCTCCCCCACTTACCAGCTCTGTGACTTCGGCTCCTTTCCCCGAAGCGGGGCTCTGAGAGGACCTATCTGCTAGGGCTGTCCTAAGCACTAAAGTCGGGGCTATGCCGGGCACACGGACTGACACACCGTGGACGTGGCGTGTACTGTTAGCGCAGCGCCCACGGTTCCAGTCGCTGTCGTTATCACTTAGGCCGCTTGGCCGCTGCGGCGGGGAGCGCCGTGCCTTTCGATGTCTCGAGAGGCCAGAGCGGGGCGGCTGTGCAGACCGAATCTTGTGACCACCAGCGGGGACAAGACATCCTGTCCGTGACCCATGGTGAAGCACGCCACCGAAGGCAGTGGGGGGAGAAATGTGTGTGCCAGGCAGCAGGTGGAAAGGCCACCAGGGTAGGACAGGTAGACAGAGCCCTGACAGGAGCCCGCATGGGGCCCTGGGAGGCTCTCACCTGAGTAGTAAAACTGGATCTGGAAGGCCAAAAGGAAATCTGAAAAAGACATCAGGCAGTCCATGGCGTCATCCATGAGCACAATCCTGAGGGAGAAAGAGGGAGAAAATGTGAGAGAATGTGGGGGGTGGGATGGGGGAGGAGGCGCATGTGCGTGAGCTGTTTTCTGGGACTCCAGCCCTTTGGGGACAGCAAGACATTGGGCGAGGGACCCCAAAAGCCAGCTCCTCCCCCTCACCTCACTTGTCCACCAGTGGGGCTCTGCCACCAAACTGCACCGCCACACGCCCCCGGGGCAGGCTCCCAGTTCCGTCTCTGGGGCACCAGCTAGTGGCTGGAGCACGAGGAGGGAGGAGGGGGGCAGCAAAGAGAGGGTGCAACCGCCATGCAGCCAAGATTTCTTTTCATATACTTAAGCAGTAAATCCTTTCATCCTGCAGCGAGGACCATTTAGTTCAGAATAAATACAGCTGAGCAGAAAGGCAAAAAGAACAGCCAGGAAGCTTAAAGAGGTCTTGGCAAGTGGCAACGAGATTTAAAAAGCTACCAAGGGCCCAAACAACTTCAGGCACCTCTGTCCTGGGACAGAAATGGCAGACAAGGGAAGAGGGGACAGAGCTACTGGGCACTCTGCACTTGAGAGGGTCAGAGACACACCCCATCTCGTGATGCCGTGGTGGCCGTGCAGCTCCTCGCTGTCTGCTCCCCCAAGCGGACCACCCTCTGGGTGTTCCTGTCCAGGCCCTCCCACCTCCTAGGAAGAAAACCGTCCGATGACTAAATGATCAGACCAAGGCCATGTTCATACCCTGCTCTGGGCCTCATGCAAGAGGGCACAGGAAGGGAAGGAAATTAGCACTTGCCGGGCTCTATCCAGGTGCCAGGCAGGGCGCCAAACTTATCTCCTGAAGGGGAGCGGGGCCCCGATCTGTTTCTGATTGGCCCTCCTGGCTTCATCTTTCCTGTTTTGCAAAGTTGTTTTATTCTGCTGTCTCGTGTATTTTTTGAAATCTCCCTTCACTGCCTTGTGTCAGAGGATCCCCAAACTGGCACCTGGATTGACTTCAGAGAGAGCCAGCCCTGCACACCTCTGGGCGGGGGGTGGTGGTAGAGAGGGGAGAACGTCAGGGGCCCCTGCACCTGTGCGAGGCGGCTGGCCCTGCTTCCGGGGCTCCCCGAAGAGAGAAAGCGTTCCTCCATCTAGTCTTTAGTCATAGTAAAGACAACGATAGGAATGGGGGACACGTACTGAGTACCTACTTCATGGCAGGACTTGTGCGAGGTATTTAACTATATTAATTTTTATTCCACAACATTCCTAAGAGGTATGTCTTGTAATTATGTACATTTTACATGTGAAGGGACTAAGTCTCAGAGAAGTCAGCTTAGCAAGACCACATAGCTGGGGAGTTTGCTCTACTCCACAGGCCATGGTACTTTCCATTAGTTCACACTGCTTCTTTTATTTATTTATTATTTTTTAAAGAAGATTTTTATTTATTTGAGAGAGAGAACAAGTGCGTGCCTACAAGAGCGGGGAGGGGCAGAGGGAGAAGCAGACTCCCCAGGACATGGGCCTCCATCCCAGGACCCTGGGATCATGACCTGAGCCAAAGGCAGACGCTTAACGACTGAGCCACCCAGATGCCCCTCACACTGCCTCTTTTAAAATAAAGATACAGAATAGAAACACTAACATTTTAGTTCTTAATATATGTGGCTTATTTTTCTCTTTTCACCTATATTGTAAGGCCTTAATATTTCTCATGTATCTCTTGGGGAAGAAAAAAATCTGCCCAACTAGGAGAGTTGAACATTAAAATTCCAGCTTGAAAAAATTCAAGGACAGAGGGCGGGCAGAAGCAATGCTGATGGTAGCCACCTGGGGGCGCCCTGGTCCCTCTATCAGTGGCTCCTGGGACCAACTGCTGAGCCATAGGCCAGGTAGTTGCCCCCATTTCTCCTAAGCCACGAAAACCCAGGCAGGCAGAAAGGAAAAGACAGAGAGGGCACAAAGCCCAGATTCTGATATCTGGATGGGGAGGGAGAGGCGACAGAGGGCAGAGATAAGGCAGGTAGGACAGGCTGCGGTTAGCAAAGACATCCAAACTACAGAGGAGGAGCGAGCTCTCCCTGAGTGCAAGGGATGGGGGTGGGGTAGAGCCGTGGCGCAACTTTTCCAACCCAGGCACAAGCAGAGAAGAAAAAGGTCCCTGCAGAGGGAAGCCAGTGACCTTTCCTTCCTGCCCTACCCCCAGGACAGCTAAGAACCCGAATGGCCTGAAGTTAATTACTAGGGAAGAGCACTGGGCTGAGAACGTCCCCAAGCAGGAAACCGCGAAGGGGAGCCAAAGGCTTTGAAGATGTTACTTGGCTTCTCTTCTTTATCATCAACCTGGACCCAGTGCTCCTGTTTATAGCAACGTATTCCTTCTTTCTTTATTTCTTCATTTATATTGCGATACAATTCAAATACCATAAAATTCCCCTTTAAAAATGCATGGTGTTTTTCAGTATGTTCACGAAGTTGTGCAACCATCACCACTGTCTAATTCCAGAAGTTGTAATTCTTGCCAATCAGCATGCTCCCAAGACAGGCCCTGCCACACCAGGGCTTTGAAGCCAATTGCCATAAGCATCTTCCTCTCTCAGCCATGGAGAGGACTAGAGCTGCAAACAGGGCCCGCCCTTCCAGCTTCGGAATGGCCTGCAGCCTTCTGTCGGGGCCATTCTTAACCGGGAACATTAGCAGCCTCTTTTCAGTTGGGCAGCTGGGGAAGGGGGCAGCCGTCAGAGGGCAGGAGACCCACCATGTGAGTGTGGCAGGCTCCGTGGGAGCAGGGCAGTGCTTTGGTGGATACTGGTTGGGGGAAGCGGACTGTGGCGGGCCTCTCTTTCTCCTTCTGAGGGACACGTGGCTGGGTCCCAGCAGCGCGCATGCAGAGGACGGAGGGGTTTTCTCAACTGCAGGCCGTGCGATTGGCTGCCCAAACAGCCCCCTGGATCTCAGCTCTCAGGGACAGCAACACCGCTCCCTCTTCTGCTCAGCCTGAGACCTTAAGTCCCGCGGGCTTCCTGGAAGCGGCCTCCCTTGCCCGCCCCACAGCAATCAGTCACTAGGTCCACCACCCCCTCCGATGCCCACCTCCACTCCTGCCCGGCTTCCTGCTGTGACTCTTGCCTCCTCGTAGTTGACTAGCCACACTGTGGTCACAAAAACTTTTTCTTTAAATGTGATTTTGAGGGGCGCCTGGGTGGCTCAGTGGGTTAAGCCTCTGCCTTCGGCTCGGGTCATGATCTCAGGGTCTTGGGATCGAGCCCCACATTGGGCTCTCTGCTCAGTGGGGAGCCTGCTTCCCTCTCCCTCTTTCTGCCTGCCTCTCTGCTTACTTGTGATCTCTCTGTCAAATAAATAAATAAAATCTTTTTAAAAAATGCGATTTTGACCACTTCACAACTCTGTTTAAAGCCCTTCGTGGGCTTCCCATTGACCTTAGAACAGGATCCGGCATTCTTAATCTGGCTTATGAGCCCACAAGATCCGCTCCCTGCCTCCCCTCATCCCTCTAGGTGTCCCGGAGGCCACAGGCAGCCTCTCCCACTGTCTTCTGGTCATACTGACCTGGAACCCCCTTCCAAGTGCTCCTTCCTTCCTCATACCTTCAGAGCAGCCAGTGCCCCTGCCCTGCACGCCACCCTCCTCACCTACCTGAAGCCTACTCCTTCTTCGCATCGTAGCCTGCAGAGCACCTCTCTGGGAAGCCTTCCCCACTCCACACGCAGAGGTAGGCCCCCCTGCTACCAGCTTCCGCAGTTCCCCGGGACCTCCTCGTCCTGTTCATGTCTCTCTTCGCCCCGGGACTCTGAGTTCCACCTGCTCACACCTGTGTCCCTCAGGCGTGGCTTGCCTCCAGGGTCTGGCACGTGCAGGGCCCATAGTAGGCACTCAGCAAATATTTGTTGAATGAAGGAAAACATGAATAAATGCATGGGAAGGGCCACGGTTCTCTTTTCCTTTCCCCTGGCCAGCTGACATCTGGATACTCATTCAGTCTGGAGAGTCCACTGAAGAGGAACAAGCTAGGGTCATGGGATAGGGGTGGGGAGTCCCAAACCACCGCGTCAGAAAGATGACTGCATGTAGATCCTTCAGCTTAGGAGAAAAGACTACGGAAGAAGTATGGGTTGAGACTTGACTCTTCTTTTTTGGTGGGGAGGGTTGGGCAGAAGGAGAGGGAGAGAGAGAATCCCAAGCAGGCCTCCATGACCCTGAGATCATGACTTGAGCCGAAGCCAAGAGTCAGACGCCCAGGCGCCCTGAGACCTGACTCTTGAGGACCGGCCTCTGAGGAAGATGTGACAGGGATCTGAAGGCCGGCCCTAGAAGACCTTCCAGCTGCTCAGCTCTGTGATTACAGCCGCTCTGTGAAGGAGTGAGCAGCCTGTGGCAGTGGCTCCTACTTCCCCAAAGCACAAAGGAGCTTCTTCCGGCTCGGACAGAGTGTGTGGTTCCAAGGGTGGAACAGAACGGGCAGCTTTTCTGTCAGTGCTGGTTCCTCAATTTGCTGTTCGGAGGGCCCATGGCTGCAGAAACGTCTCAGAGACTTACACAAAGAAGCTTTTAGAAACATTACATGTTGCACTGTCCATCTCCAAACGAATGCTCAGACCCATGAAAACTTCTGGGTCTCTGGCAGTGGAATCTTGGCAAAATTGTGGGAAAAAGCAGGCAGGAGGTGACAGGCCTCTTTGTCTTTGGTGACAGGGACCGCCCCAGGTTGTGGGCCCTGCTTCCCACAGGCAGCTCCTTTAGCCTGGGCTCACGCTTGTCACTGCTGCCAGAGGGTTCATGAAGGAATCGCCTGGAAAGCAGGTCATCCCCATGTGCTGTTTTCCAGTTGATGGCTGTTGGCTCCGCACCCCTCGCCGCCAGAGGCCTCCTGCTAACGTGCCAGCTGCTCTGACACCTGGAGGAGCCTGGCGGCCACTGCTTTGAGGTAGAGCCAACAGGGAACCGTTGCCAACAAGAGTGTGTACGCGGCTATTGGACTGTGGAAGGTTCTTTGTAGGCCGTGCCGCAAGTCTGGAGAGGGGGCTGTGGGAGAGACGTCAAGGCAGTGCCATTCAGGTGCGCTCTGAGTGGAACCATGTGGAGGGTGGAGTCTGGGGCAGGCAACATTCTGGAATGGATAAGGGACACTTGGCAGGGTCAGGGCTAACCCCGAGGGGGCCGGCCCTTCTCTCCCTCCCTTGCCTGCTTCCAACAGGTGGGACAGGCTGGCTGCCCTGGGGTTAAGTGGGCACCAAGGAAGCAACAGCTTTCCGTCCGAACCTACTGACTTGCCAACTTTCTGTTCACCCCACAGGTCAGTGTCCCCAGACTCATGGCGTGAGCTGCCCCGGCCTCCTTGGAGATCTGCGTTGCCAGCAGCCGGGGGAAGGGAGGCCAGCTCCACCGCTCCCTGGCCCCATTATCGTGTCTCTCTGAGCATCTGTGTCCTCGTCGGAAGAGAGGAGCTGATCACAGCTCCTATTTCATAGGATTCTGGTGAAAAGTCCATACGAGGCTGCACTGTGTTTAGTGTGTAATGAACACTCAAAATAAGCGTGAGTTGCTATCAATAAGTGTATTCCAGTTGGCTGAAGGTGCTGGAAGAGCTCAAAATAGCAAATAAAAATAGAGCTTGGAGGAAGCGAGTGCTACCAGCGCCCAGCCACGCGGAGGCTCTCGGGCGGAAGCCAGCTATCTAGTTTCGAGCCCACTTTGGGGGGAAGCTGGTCCTCAGCCAGAAAGAAGAGCCACCATCCATGACGGCGCCTCTTTTGGAGTCAGACGCCCGGGGTCTGTCATGGGTGAAGGGGGTCCCCCAGTGTGCTGGGACTCACGGTGCTTCGGCGGGCTGTGCCTTCAGATCCCCGAGTGAGGATGAAACCACGCGCGGGCCACCTTCTGTGGCTGGGTGGCGGGGGCGGAGAAGCTGCTGCTGAGGCTTCCAGGGACACTTCGTTAGGGTCACCTCTCTTCTGGACTGTGGGGGGTGCACCCTCATGCTGCATGAGTTGCCAGGGTTGTCCGGGTCACCGCTTTCCCCTGGCTCTAGCCTGTACCTCTAGGGTACTCCGAACCCCACCTGCCCGGCAGTGCCTCAGCAGCTTGATCCAGAGAGCACGGTCAATGGAACAACAATGGTTAATATTCATTAGGGCCTTACTGTGTCTGTCAGCGACACCCTTAACAGTAAGGAGCATACACTTGTCGTTTCATTTCTTCTCATAGTAATCCTAGGAGGTGAGCTCAAGGAGTATCCTCACTGAGAACACACAGGTTCAGAAAGATTCAGAAACTTGGCCAACGTCACAGGTCAAAATGCAAGAGCTGAAATTCCAACACAAGTCTCTGACCCTAACCGTAGCTGCACCCGGAAAGAACACGGAGGCTCTGTGCTCTCTAGTGGCAGTCACACCTTCCTGGGGGTGCTGTCCCTTTTGCCACTCTCGGAGGAGTTTGTTCGCAGTGTAGAGCACCTACCCACTGGAGGGCGGGGAAACTGAGGCCCCGTGCTCTTTCTCCCTGGCAGAGCTTGAAGGCCCAGGCTCGGCCATTTCAACCCCATTATACCCGCCCCTCCCAAGGAGCCCGGCCGCTGGGGGGCAACTGTTTCATGCTCTTAGGATAAATACCAAATCCAGTGCATGGCCTCGTAGGACCCTCATTTCCTCTTCTGGTCCCCAAACTCCTCAAACTCCAGAACCACTGGCTTTTCAAAGCTGCTCTAGGTCATCACTGGTGAGAGCTTGGTGTCTCTTCCAGGCTGCTTATTTCCCTCCCACTGCTCTTCCTGCCCCCATCACTCCCGGCCTCATCCTACCCATCCCTTTTGTTTTACTTTATTTATTTAAGATTTTATTTATTTATTTGACAGAGAGAGAGAGAGTACAAGCAGGGGGAGTGGGAGAAGGAGAAGCAGACTTTCTGCTGAGTGGGCAGCCTGATGTAGGGCTCCATCGCAGGACCCTGGGATCATGACCTGAGCCAAAGGCAGATGCTAAATCGACTGAGCCACCCAGGCACCCACCACAACAAAAAAAAGTCGTGAACTTTTTTAGATTTGCTTAAATTGCCTCAACGTGATGGGACCAATTTGTACCCCACCAGCACTTTCTGAGAGTTCCCCATTCTCCCCCGTGCCTGTGCTACCAGACTTTGGACTTTAAAACTTTGGTCATTTGATGTGAAGTGGCATCTTGATTCAATTAGCATTTCCCTGATTCCTAGTGAGTTTGGGCATGAAAATATGCACATATGCTTAGGAGCTGTTAGGATTTTCTGCGCCTGCTCAGATAGGCCTTGGATAATGGCTTGGATTATTTTTCTACTTCTTTGTCTTTTCCTTATTGACTTGTAGGAGTTCTTCATAAAAATTTTTTTAGACTAACAATTCTGCATACCAATCTATTGTTAATTATATACCAAAATATCCTTTTTTAGTTTCTGGCTTATCTTTCATCTTTGTTTATGCTATCTTTTGTTGGGCAGAAAATTTTAAATCTTTTTTTTTTTTTTTTAAGATTCATTTACTTATTTCAGAGAGAGAGAGAGAGAGAGGGCAGGGTGGAGGGCAGAGGGAGAGAAAATCCAAGCAGACTCCCCACTGAGCACAGATTTCCACGTGGGGCTCAGTCTCAAGAGCCATGAGACTATGATTTGAGCCCAAACCAAGAGTCGGATGCTTAACTGACTGAGCCATCCAGGTGCACGTTGACTTCCTGGATCTTAAGAATTCTTTTACCTGCTAGCCATACATATATTTAACTCTCTTTCACAAGTATTATGGTTTTGCCCTCCACACATAGGTCTGTCATCTATGTGAAAGTGGCTTCTGAATATGATATGAAGTAGGAAGCTAACTTTATTTTTTTCTATATGAGTAACCAATTGGCCCATCAATGCTTATTGAATCATCTTTTTCCCTACTCCTCTGCAATAATACCTTTTTATATATCAAGTCTTTATAAATGTGTGGGTTTGCTCTGGTCTTCTATGATGCCTATGCCTGTCCTTACTCTAGGACCATATTATCTGAGCTATATGGCCTCGTAACTAAGTCTTGACAGCTATTAGGATGTGTTCGTCTCTTACTAATCCATTAGGCCACAAACTCAACATCTCTTCCTCCCGGAAAAGCCTTTCATGAGTCCCCAGGTTAGGTCTCGTCTCCTGTTTGTATGTTCCTACAGCACTTGGCACTTCATTTATGTAATGTCTGTGGCTCTAAGTTTGTAAGTTCCTTGAGGCATAGAATGACATCTAATTTGCCTACCGTTAGCCTCTCCACAAGCATAATGACCAGCACATAAGAGGCACTTGATAAATATTTGGTGAATGAAAGAACGGAGACAGAAGAGATGGCCTGTTTTGGCAAAAGACCTTTTGGTGGCAAGCTGGGGAAGATATCTAGGCAGAAAGATATTGCCAGGCAGAGGCATAAAGAAAGACACCAAGAAAGCATAAAGCTGTCTCCTCCATGCATGGCGTTAAGTCTGGAAGATAGTAGATGCTCAGGAAACATTTGAACAATGAATTTGGCTATCACTCCCTATTCACTCATTATAATTTTTAAAAATAGGTGATTTTTTTGAGGGCCGTATGACAGGCATTTTAATTTTACATGCATTATTTCATTAAGTCCTAAAAACTATTTTATGGGGCAGGTGTTATCATTATTTCCATTTTACAGATGAAGAAACTGAGGCTTAGAGAAATTGCTCAGTGTCATAGGCCAGTAAGTGAAGGAACTGGGATTTGAGTCCAGAGCTGTCTGGCTCCAGCACCTGAGTCCCTCACCATTAGGTATCCAGCTTCTGTGACACAGCAGTCAGCTGAAAATGACCCTCTTAAATGGGGGTGAGTTGCTATGTTTAGAACCAGATTCTTTAGGAGCTTGTGTGTTTTCGGGTCACTGTGTGTATTTAGCATGTAACCATGATAAAAGAGGTTCCCGGTTAAACATGTATTACTTACCAGGGAATCTGGCCTTCAGTAAGAAGTGAGTTAAATCGTGTTTTAGATGACAAGAGAGAGAAGGAACTGTAATTCCTTTGGGTGCAATCAATTCTAAAATGCCAGGATGAGGGGCACCTGGGTGGCTCAGTCAGTTAAGCGGCTGCCTTTGGTTCATATCATGATCCCAGGGTCCTGGGATCGAGTTCTGCATCAGGCTCCTTGCTCAATGAGGAGCCTGCTTCTCCCTCTCCCTCTGCCTGCTGCTTCCCCTGCTTGTGCTCTCTTAATCTGTCAAATAAATAAATAAAATCTTAAAAAAAAATAAAATGCCAGGATGAAACTGGCCCGTGATGCCCTGAGTCAGTACTTTTACCAGTGTCGTCCCAGACGGTCAGCATCACCTGGGAAACTTCTGGATTATGAATTTTAGAGCCCCACCTCGGATCCACCAAAGTCCGGGGATGGAGTGCGCCATCTGAGGTTTCATAAGCCCTGCAGGTGACCCCGTGTCACTTGCACCTTGAATGGGTTCCAGGGGTGATGATCCTCTTGGCACAGGAGGGAGGAGGCCAGAGCCTGTACGCTAATCACCGGCAGTTCTTTCTTTACAGACTTTCTGTCATATGCATATTATTTTCTGACTGTTCCGAAATGAAAAAAGGCCAGAAAAATTGCCTTAGGGAGCTGAGGAAATTCTCGTTTATTTTACAGAAATCCGGTAATAATAATGCCAACATTATTTTAACAGCAAGAAGCTATTATATATTGAATGTCTATAATGTGCTAGGCAATATATATATACAACAAAATTATATATATGTGTGTATATATAAATAATATATATATAATCTTATATAACAATATATATAATGTAAACACACATACATACAATTTTGTTGTTGTTAAAACTTATACCACCCTATGAGTTAGTTACTATTATTCCCCATTTTACAGATATGGAAACAAGGCTTAGAGAATTTATGAGAAATCCTCAAGCTCATCCAGTTAAAAGTGTTCCGGTGGCATGGACCCCCCAGGTCTTTCCAAGGCCATGATGCCTGTGCTCTTACAGGTCAGGGTTAGTACTACTATGTCCAACACTGAAAGTTTACTCTGTGCCAGGCATTCCTTTAAGCGCATGACATACTTCTTCAATTATTACAACTATTATTATTTCCATTTGACAAATGAGGAGACAGAGGCTCGAAAAAATTAAATAACTTTCCCAAGGTCACAAGCTGGTAAACTGTGAAACCGGGATTTGAACTCAAGAAGTCTGGCTCCAACTGCATGCTCCTTGCCTTGGGGAAAGCCTCCCAGCGTGTGGAGGATGGAGACAGAGGTTAATGCCCGCCGCCGCTGCAGGAATGCGTGAGGCGGAGGGCATCTGTGGCTAGGCCCTTCCTACATCCCATTTGCTGTCTTTCCTTTCCTCTGCTTCCCGCTCACACCTGCTGCCCCCCCACCCCACCCCGGCCCCAGTGCTTGCGGCCTATAAGTCAGGCACATGTGGAGATGCCATGCCCCCGAACAGGCTCTGGTGCCCAGCTGTTGTGGATGACATTCTCCTCCGCACGCATCATCACAGACTGGAGCCTCCTTCTGACCTGTCCCCAGACCTCAGGGCCCCAAATTAAGGCAGCCCAGCCATGAGACGGGAGAGTGCAAGGCCTCTTCTAGCAATAGTAATTGCCTTAGAGGCCCAACCATCCCCCACTGTGATTTTGACCAGAAGCCTGGCCTTGTGTGTGAGGAAGTTGGGATCTTGACCTTCAGGACAAAATAAGAATAGCTTAAACAATTAGAGAACACTTTCTGGGATACATACAATTTTTTCTATACACACACCAGCTGGAGTGGAGTGGGTAAAAAATGGCATTGGGGAGGTGGGGTTGACACAGAAGCCTGAGACCTCTAATTTCATAGCCAGGATCCTGAGGATGGCCCTAGGCCCTTCTGTTGTTTAACTTTGCATTCCCAGAATCCCCTCGCACTGCTACGGATGAGGACTGGCTACAGTGCTTCCTCCTCAGATGGAAAGTCTGAATTTCCTATCATACAACAGCGTCTTGGTGAGGAGGGGATGAGCTTCACTTCTGGCCACAGCCAGGGCAACACTACTCCAGAGGTCGGTTAGTATGAGTAATTGTAAGAATCCATGAATTGGAGATGGCTGTGTTACTTCTACTGTAACTTGAGGGCTTACACATATCAAATTGTTGGGAAGGGAATGGGAGATGGGTGGGGCAAATGCAATGAAAATTGTTCGGAAGGTCACCCTCATTAACTTGCCACCCACCTTTCAGAAAAGGAAGACAGAAGCCAAGGGGAGATGTCACAGAGTGGTGGCAGGCAGTGATGGAGCCCAAGTGATCTTCTTCTAAGCCCAATGCTAAGCTCCTTGAGGAGCAGGAACTGTATCTGCCCGTCACCGTACCCCCAGTGTGCATGAGAGCTCCTAGCATGAAATCGGTCCTTAAGAAACATTGGATGAAATGAACTACTGACCCCTGCTGCGACAGGGACGAACCCCGAAGACATGATGCCAACTGAAAGAAACTAGTCGCGAAGGACCGCATATTGGATGAATTTATTTTAAAGATCTAGAACAGGCACATTTATAGAGACAGGAAGCAGATTAGTGGTTGCCCAGGGCTAGGGAGGAGGGAGGGACTGAGGAGTGATGGCTAAGGGGTGCAGGATCTCTTCTGGGGATGATTAAAATGTTCTAAAATTGATTGTGGTGATGAATCCAAATATCCTCTGTGACTATACTAAGAGCCATTGAATTTTATACTCTAGGTGGGTGAATGACATGGTATGTGAATTGTATCCCCAGAAGCTGTGAAAAAGTTGTGATGAATTAGGTGCCTGGGCGGCTCAGTGGGTTAAGGCTCTGCCTTCAGCTCAGGTCATGATCTCAGGTCCTGGGATCAAGCCACTCGGTGGGGAGCCTGCTTCCTCTTCTCTCTCTGCCTGTCTCTCTGCCTACTTGTGATCTCTCTCTGTCAAATAAATAAATACAATCTTTTTTCAAAAAAAGATTGTATTTATTTATTTGACAGAGAGATAGAGAACACAAGCACATAAGCAGGGGGAGGAAGAGGGAGGGGGAGAAGCAGACTCCCTGCTGAGCAAGGAGCCTGATGTGGGACTCCATCCCAGGACCCTGGGATCATGACCTGGCTGCCTTTAAACTGCAAGAGATAATATCCTACATTTTATTTTCAACTATGGGGAAAAAATCTAAATCTCCTTTGGCTAGCAGGCAAGTTAAAATGGTAAAAGCTGAACTGCAGATTTGGCCAGTGGCCTACTGGCCCCGGAAGAATAAGTATCCACGGAACAATGAGGAGAAGATTTGGGGGTGCATGATCACAAAACATGTTTTGCACGTGACCAGCAAAATCAGCCCATTAGCCGTGAACCACAGAACAGCCTGCCCCAGTGTGAGGCTGGTGCCCATTGCTGGTGGCAGAGGACTAGTTGGCGGAGGAGCTGGTTGGCTCATTTTAGAAGGACTAGGATGGTTCTTGGGGTAGTGCAGCCAAAATGCAGCTGTGGTTTTTCTGGGTCGAACCACCACACAAATGATTTCACCATATGATCTGGTAAGAGCATGAGGAGGTTAAGAGCAAAGTCTCTGGATGCAGGCAGCCTTTGGTTCAAGTTATGCCTCTGCTACTTCCAAGCTTTCAGTAAATTCAGGCCACATACTTGACCTCTTTAAGCCTCTGCTTCCTTTTTTTTTTTTTTTTTAAGTGAGTTACATCAGTTTCCTCTTCAGTAAAATAGGAAGGTAACAGTTCTTGTAAGGATCAAGTGAGATAATTAAAATAAATGAATTTAAATGAGACAATGAAGGTAAATGCATATATTATGATTTAGGTAAGATGGTCATTTCAAAAACTATTATTAAGGCTTTACTTTTTTAGAGCAGTTTTCGGTTCATGGCAACGTGGAGGGGAAGGTGCAGAGATTTCCTGTAGGCTCCCCGCTCCCACCACAGACGGCCTCCTGCGCAGTCAACATCCCGCACTGCGCCCGAGTGCGCGCCGTTGC
Source organism: Mellivora capensis (assembly GCA_004024625.1). Taxonomy (NCBI): domain Eukaryota; kingdom Metazoa; phylum Chordata; class Mammalia; order Carnivora; family Mustelidae; genus Mellivora; species Mellivora capensis. The sequence continues at coordinate 214,837 of PISX010000037.1, forward strand.
ACAACTGATGAGGCTACACAGACACGTCGTTACCACCCGAAGTCCGCACTTTACGTTACCCTTCGCCCCTCCTGTTGTACGTTCTATAGCTTTGGACAAACATATTAGGACGGGTATCCATCACGTATAGTACAATATCGAGTGTTTTCCTAAACATCCTCTTTTCTAGCAATTTTAGACAACACAATTTTTGAAATCCTTCCATTTGTCACCTTAGCTCAAATTCCACATTGAGGAAAAGTTAACGAAGGCATAGTCCAAAGACTTCACTTGGTTAAAAAAAATGAATGACTGTGAAGCCAAAAGCAGAAATTAGGGGGTTCTAAACTATTTCTGCCAAGTCTTCCTGGTTCTGGACAAATCTTTAAAATCTTTTAGCAGAAATAATACAATTTACCCTTCCCTCACATGGGCTTTATCACCTTCATGCCTTTCCAGTCTCCAACCTCAATCCTCTCCTTCACTGGTCGCTGCCAACTCTTGCCCCTTCTCTTCTCAGAATATCCTCTAGAGGTTTCTCTCTCTCTCTCTCTCTCTCTCTCTGTGTGTTTGCCTCTTTATCTCGCCACCCCTCAACTCTATCTGCAGACCCGAAGTCTCCCCACAGAAACCACAAAGGATCATTTGGTTTTTACGTTTTGGAGCAAATCCCAAATAGACCCCCCGACAAATGCCAGTTTCTCTCTAATGGTTTTTTGGTCTACCTAATGGTTTGTTTGTTTGTTTGTATACATTTCAGGTTTCTCTACGAAGCTCTGGTGCACGGAGGGCTGAGCTGGCTTCTAGAGCCCAGGGACGTACCTGGCCGCTTTCTGAGTGAGCTCCAGTGGGAAATCCGGGCACAGCAGTTGCAGCAAACAGTGATACTCTTTCATGGTCAGCAAATCTGAAGTTGAAATGGAGAGGAACACGTTAGGTCCCCATGCGGGAAGGCATTGGTCTCTTTGGCCTGTTCCTGGGTTTCAGACCTCGTTGCAGTAGAGCTGCTCTTACAACGGTGGGTCAGTGTTAGGGGTGCACTAGCCACCAACCTCCAGCAGTGAGATTTTTAAGATCACTGTTTCTACAAAGGTCTTCCTGGGTGGAAAGTACCCAGCTACAACACTTTGGCTAAAGGAGCTTCACTGGTTTGAAAAATGGTCGGGCGAGAAACGAACAAGAGGAGTACCTTGATCAGCCTTCTTAGTTTGGTTTTCCTTGTGTATGAAAACCCACAAGAATGAGTCGTTTCAAAGCTGGTTAAATCTGCTGAAAGTCTCTGGCATGGTAACGTTCACCACAACATGCCCAAAGACCATCCACAGAATATCTGGAAGCACTAGTAAGGCAAACTCAGTCTTGGAATATATGGAGAAGAATACATCATAGCAACCCACAGTCCTTATTACTCTGTCATCCAGGATTGCACACAATCTGGTCATCCTGTTATAAGAAGCCAAGACAAATGCTCAAGATACACGATCAAGGCAACCAAATGGTTCCTGATATACAGAAGCAGTGCTCTGGGGGAGAAGAGCCAGGATGAGGCTCTGTTAGCCCATCAGTAAACCCAGAGGTAAATCTCGGGATCCCAAGGGAGAGGACATACACCGATGTGTAAAGGTTGTTTTGCTACTGCATGGACCAAAGCCAAAAGGTTTTAGATCAGTCAGGCGGCAGCAATCCATAAGCACTCTGTACACCAAAGCATTTCACATATGGGAGGACAAGCTAATGGTAAAGCAGGAGCAAGCAACCTGGAAGCCATCCTAACTGGGAGAATGAGCGAGAAGAGGGAATCCAGAGGCCATGGCCACATTTGGGGAATGAAGAAGATGATCACAGGCACTTGGTTTCTTTGGACCTAAGTTAGCCCGAGCCACAGGAATCCAGATCTCCTGCCCTGCTAGTTTGGTTGATGCTTTTCCAAGATAAAAACCCCAAGTCTCCAGGGAGAGGCCTGGGCTCCTACTACTTTTTCATCAAAGCTCAATTCAAGGTGGGGGCAGAGAGTTAGACCGACCACACCACCAGAGTCAGGGACACCAAAGCAACAAACTCAGCGTCAGTGTAGGTCAAAGGATCAAGATGGCTTTTGTGGCCTTCGTCTTGGCCACTTCATCTCGGCCGTGGGTGTGCAATTTCCTCTCCTCACTTGTCTGACCTCAGGCACAGCCTGTTTGGAGGTTTTGTTCTCCAAGGGACGGAGGAAGAGCCCCTCATGGTCTCAGAGATTTGAGGTAAGGGGCAGGAAAGGTGAAGGCAGGGGAGAAAAGCTATTGAGTCTAATGGGTTCCCACATTATTCTCACTTTCCCTGTATAAAGAGGAGGGATTTCTGGCAGGAAGTAAATCCAGGAATACTTTGGAGACACTGTGGGTTTGGTTCAGATCCCCTCAATAAAGCAAATATCTCAATAAAGTGAGTCAAATGAATTTTTTGGTTTTCCAGTGCATGTAAAAGTTATGGTTACACTAAACTGTAATCCATTGAGTGTGCAATAGCATTATGTATAAAAATAGTACACACCTTAACTTAGAAATATTTTATTGCTAAAAAATGCTAATCATCATCTGAGCTTCCAGCAAGTTGCAATCACTGATCACAGATCACCATAACGTTAATGAAAAGGTTTGAAATATTTCAAGAATTACCAAAACATGGCCCAGAGAGTCTAAGTGGTACAAATGGTGTTAGAAAAATGGCGTGATCAACTTGCTCAATGCAGGGTTGCCACCAACCTTCAATGTGTTAAAAATGCAATGTTGGCAAAGCACAAAGCTGTCTGCAAAGGAAAGTTCTATCTTTGAATCATCATTGCTTTCCTAGGCTAAGCTTTGGTGGATGTATCTAATATAATTTTGGGCGGTCCAAGTGTTTCACAGAAATCCACATTTGTCCTTCCAAATTACCTACAAGATATCTTTGGGAAGATAAACCAGGTAAAGGAAAATGAGAAGTCCAGAGAACTGTATAACTCTTATATTAGTCAAGAAAAGACAAGGCTGGGCATCAGTTTCAGCCTCCTGGTTTCCAGACCCACAGCTTTCTTTAGGATTTTTTTTTTTAAGTTTTTAAATTTATTTGACAGACAGAGATCACAAGCAGGCAGAGAGGCAGGCAGAGAGAGAAGGAAGCAGGCTCCCCGCTGAGCAGAGAGCCCGATGTGGGGCTCGATCCCAGGACCCTGGGATCATGACCTGAGCTGAAGGCAGAGGCTTTAACCCACTGAGCCACCCAGGCGCCCCAAGGATCTTGATGATATAACTCATGTAGTTCAAATACTTGCTTCCAAGGACAGAAGAAAAACATAAAAATCATTCTGTATTTCTCTAAAGCAACAACACATCTTAGAAATACTAAATACATCAGAATAACAGAACACACCATGTTCACCACTTCTAGAACTTGACTTTCCTAAACATAAAATGAGGAAGATAGTCAGATAAAGAAATGAATGAAAGTCCAGGCAAATGGAGAACTTCTGCCACCTTAATTGTGAAAAACAGGTTTGTTTTTTATTTAAGATTTTATTTATTCGTTTGACAGATAGAGATTACACGTAGGCAGAGGGGCAGGCAGAGAGAGAGGCTCTCTGCTGAGCAGAGCGCCCAACATGGGGCTCAATCCCAGGACCCTGAGATCATGACCTGAGCCAAAGGCAGACACTTAACTGACTGAGCCACCCAGGTTCCCCAAAGACAGCAGTTCTACTTCTATTAATGTAATGGCTGGATAATATCAAGGTCACATGATTTTGAGGGAGAGACACCTGCTACTTGGAGACACTCCTCAGTTGTGTAGTGGGTAATTGGGGGCATGGTGAGTGGTAAGTCTTGTTCTAAAATCAGAACATTGATGAGCAAATAGAAGCTGTCCCCATCTTGTCCCACAGGCTAGGGTTCAAATCTCAGCTCTGCAATTTACTGGTTATGCAACCTTGGGCAAATTGCTCAATCTCTCTAAATCTCAGTTTCTCATCTGTAAGATGGGAATGATGATGCTTACCTTTCAGGTTTGAAATCAAGATTAAAAGAGATGATGTCTATAAAGTAGTTAGCAGATTGTCTAGAACATAATAACATGAAACAATGGGGGATATTTTAGTTTTGTTTTGAAATCCCAGGGGCAAAGATAAGAGAGAAGAGGAAGGTGCTCCTTTCTGAGTTTAAATGCTTAAACACCCAGGAGTGGTTTGCCTTGAGAATTCTGTTAGGTTGCCTGAACCAAATCTGTTTTTATCTATTTTTTATTTTTTAATTTTTTAAAACATTTTCTTTATTTGACAGACAGAGACCACAAGTAGGCAGAGAGGCAGGCAGAGAGAGAGGAGCAGGCTCCCTGCTGAGCAGAGAGCCCGATGTGGGGCTCCATCCCAGGACCCTGGGATCATGACCAGAGCCGAAGGCAGAGGCTTTAACCCACTGAGCCACCCAGGTGCCCCTTATTTTTATATTTTAAAAGATTTTTTAATTTATTCATTTGAGAGAGAGAGCACGCACCAGAAGGGGAAGGGTCAGAAGGAGAGGGAGGCGCAGACTCCCCGCCGACGCCGAGCAGGTAGCCCAGTGTAGGGCTCGGTCCCAGGATCTGGGGACCATGACCCAAGCCAAAGACAGATGCCCAACGGACTGAGCCACCCAGGCGCCCCTGAACCAAATCTGTTTTTTTTTTTTTTTTTAGATTTTATTTATTCATTTGACAGAGATCACAGGTAGGCAGAGAGGCAGGCAGAGAGAGAGGAGGAAGCAGGCTCCCTGCTGAGCAGAGAGCCCGATATGGGGCTCGATCCCAGGACCCTGGGATCCTGACCTGAGCCGAAGGCAGAGGCTTAACCCACTGAGCCACCCAGGCGCCCCCAAATCTGTTTTTAAATACTCTTTTGCAGTAGTCATTTGTTTACTATCACCATGGGCCCCCTCAGCTCCAGCCCCTGTGTCATAGCAACGAACAAGCCAGTAGTCTCCCCACCCTCTCGAGGCTTACACTCAGACCCTAGTTAACCCTAAATGGGTTAACTCTAAGAGCTCTTCAAGATCTCAAAGGCCCTTTCAGGCAAGGCTTTGTGCCTCAGGAAAAACAGTAATGAGACTGAATAGTCACGAGCCCTGAATTAGCTCACTTAGCCTTCACAACAACCTTATGAAGGAGACTCCATTATTCCCAGTCCCACTTCACAGATAAGGACATGGAGGCTTAGAGAGATGAAATACAGTTGGCCCTTGAACAATGTGGGGGTAGGGGCACCGAACGCCTGTGCAGTCAAAAATCCTTGTATAACTTTTGACTTTCCCCAAAACTTAACTACTCATAGCCTACTGTTGATGAGAAGCCTTACTGATAACATAGTCCATTAACTTATATTTTGTATGTGTATTTTCCTATACTGTATTCTTACAATAAAGTGAGCTAGAGAAAAGAAAATATTAAGAAAATCATAAGGGGAGGGTTGCCAGGCGATGGTGGGTAGGGAGAGGATGGTGGGGTTATGGATATTGAGAAGGGTATGTGCTATGGTGAGTGTGTAAGGTGAGTATGTAAGGGGAGGGTATGTGCTATGGTGAGTGTGTAAGGTGAGTATGTAAGGGGAGGGTATGTGCTATGGTGAGTGTGTAAGGTGAGTATGTAAGGGGAGGGTATGTGCTATGGTGAGTGCTACTGTGAAGTGTGTAAACCTGGCGATTCACAGACCTGTACCCCTGGGGCTAATACATTATATGTTTATAAAAAGATTAAAAAAATTATATAAAAAAAGAAAAGAAGATCATAAGGGGAAAATACATTTACAGTACTGTACTAAAAAAAAAAAAATCCACGTACAAAGGACCTGTGCAGTTCAAATCCGTGTCGTTCAAGGATCCGTGTTGTTCAGTTGTCTTCTATCTAGTGAGTGAGAAAAGAAGGATCCAGAGCTTGGGGGACGGGAAGGGAACATGGCCTCTCAGAGAGAAATCCTAGGCTGGGAGGGAAAGATGGGGGTGTGAGGGCTGGGTGGCCGACAGCCAGCATTTTCTGAGCACTTACCATGGGCAGACACTGTTCTTGCAAGGGTTTTCCTGTGTCGTCTCATTTAATCTTCACTATGGTTATCCCCATTTCACAGACACAAAAACCTCAGGTCATGGATGCTTACGAGGCAGAAGTGGAATTCAAACTCAGGCAATTGGGCTCCAACGTTTACCCAACCAACATTTTCAGCATCTTGATCTTATCAGCCGTAATGTGGGAAGGCTTAAGAACTTGTTTTTCCCTCCAAACAAACAGCAGGAACTAAATAGCTCCAGGTGAACTGGATCATGGAGACAATTCAAGTGAATTGGGATTTTTTTTTTTTTTCATGTAAGAAGTTTAGTCTGAAAGGTTCTAATTACTGTCAACAGGAAAGACTGTAGCCCCAGCAGCAGAGCCAGTGCTGGGCCAGAGGCCACGGGAGGGTGGGGGATGATTACACCTGAGCTCCCGGCCACGCCCGCCTTTTCCCAGCCCCGCCCACCTGCCAGCCGCTCCTCCTCCTGGCAGGTGCAGGAAACCTAAGCGGTTTGTACCAAGTGGTATGTACCGACAGATGCCTTCTCCAAAGGAACCCTACATCCCCAACTAGGAAAGTTTCAACCAGCAGGTCCCGAAAGTTCAAAGGCAAAGGCACAAGAAAGCTTTGGTATAAGATCAAAATTAGAACACTCTCCACAAATTGGTGCGTTTCTTTCTGTGGGTGGTCAGAGCTGTTAAACATTCTTATTCTCCACCTTGTAATAGTCCCAATGACTGTGTGCCTGGCTCTGGACCAGAGGTTTCTATGTCCTTGATCCTCTCCTTTCCAGAGACAGTATGGTGTTGCACTGTGGCTCGTAGCATGGACTTCAGATTTATCCCGTGGGTCCAAATCCCACCTTTGCCACTAACTTCAAATTACTTGACCTGTAAGCTCCCTGTGCCTCAGTTTCCCCGCCTACAAAATGAGGATAATGATAGCATGACCATCATACAGGTTTTTTTTAAAATAAATGTTTTATTTGTCAGAGAGAGAGAGGGGGAGAGCGAGCGAGCGCACAAGCAGGGAGAGCAGCAGGCAGAGGGAGAAGCAGACTCCCCACTAAGCAAGCAGCCTGATGCGAGGCTCCATCCCAGGATCCTGGGATCGTGACCTGAGCCGAAGGCAGAGGCTTAACCAACTGATCCACCCACATGTTCCCATTATACACTTGTTGTGAGTTAATATAAAGTACTTAGAACACTGTCTGGTCCATCAAAAATGCTGCTAGTATTTGCTAATATTATTTTAGAAATAAAGAAACTAGGGTTTCTTTAACTAAGGTTGTCTTCTCAAGTAAACAGAGCAAGTCGGAGGAGGGAGAATGGTGATTCAGACCGAAGCTTGAGTAGCTCCAAAGGTCCTAAGGGTTCTACTCCTGCAGGTGGGAGCCAGCTGGTTTGCAGTGGACTCGACTTCTGACGGTAGAACCGTTCATGCCAGGTAACTGACAGACTTCCCGTCAAAGTTAAATATACAGATACCCTCCTGTCGGGCCACATATAATTGCACAGGGCAGCTGTATTAGTGCAGCGCCCAGACTTCGTAATCAGACGACCTGGCTTCAGAGCCCGGCTTCACTACTTAGCCGCCAGTGTGATTTGGACAAGTTACACAACTTCTTGAACTTTGGTTTCCTCTTCTTCGAAATGTGAATAAGCACAGTACCTACCTAATGCGATTGTTGTAAAAAATCAAATAAGGCAATTTGTTATTTTTAAACATTTTTTTAAAGTAACCTCTACCCCCAATGTGAGGCTCGAATGCACAACCCTGAGTTCAAGAGTCACATGTGCTTCCAGCTGAGCCAGCCGGGTGCCCCGAGGCAATTTAAATATAAGGCACTTTTCTGAAAAAATTATTGAAGTGCTCAATAAATGGTAGGATTATTTTATGATTATTAACTGGTGAAAACGTGGAGTCCTGAATTTAAGGAATCTTTAGACTTAACTTAAAGCCCTTAGCACAAGGCCTTGCACATAGTAGTAAATATTCGTTGGAGGAAGGAATGAGTAAAAACAGGCATGATATAGTGACCCAGAGGAAAATTCAGAGGGACCAATTTCTGGTTACCGTGTGAACACAGAGTTGGGGACTCACCACGCACAGGAAGCACGTCTACAAATTTAGGGGGACATGAGATGCTAGGAGCTCTAAGCGCTGAAAGTGGGGAATGTCTTGTTGGGTAGGTACCACAGCTCTCCATGAACACGCCACATCCTGGCAGGCGGACGACATTCCATGCACTTGCTGACTCCAAGCACCTTCTTACCCAGTGCTCCATTCAGTCAGCTTCCATATTTGATTTCATAGGAATATATCACCAACTTTATCATGAAAATCAGAGGAAGCCTTGGCTTTACTTCACATTAATTCACTTTACCACTGTTACAACTCTAGCACGAATCCTGTAGTTTTCAGGATAACCAGGCCTGACGCAGAATATTCTTTTGTTGGTTACCTCCACTGTAATCATAGAGGGTAGTAGGTGAGGTTATTTTGGCAAAGAAAATGAGTCCAATCAGAAATGAACTGGTGCCCAAGAAACACCACCAGTAACTTGTTCGTACCTCCTTCTTTCTTGGAAAAGAAGGATGAAGATCTTCTCTTGTCTTTTCTACATCTGGTCTGCCTTCTTGCTGTGGAAATTCCTGTCTCTGAAGCTCTGTGGGGGCAGCTTAGTCATCTCTACATCCTCCTTGAAGACCACCATGTGTGCCCACACATTTGCTCAGAAGAACTGCGGTCGGAGACTCAGGCGCCTCTGCCCTTCCTGGGAAATGGTGCCTTTTCCAAGGTCAGAGTGGTGTCATTAAAGGAGACCAGTGGAGGAGTGCCTGACAGAAGGAACTGGGGCCATATCTTTGTACCTTACTCAGAGAAAGCCTTTCCCAAAGCTGAATCAAGTGGGGGTCCAAGGGACGGGGGATGAATGGGGTTTGGTCTGGATTGATTTGCGTGGGTGCCTACATGTTGACGGCTGGGGGAGCTTGGGCCAGGACAAGAGCTAGAGATAATGAAATGCTACCGAGCCGTGGGGAATCCCAGTGGACTGAACAACCCCTAGTTGGTTGGCTGGATAATCTCAGTGGGAGGCCACAGAGGCCAGAGAACACCACAGCCCATGAGCGGACTCTCCAATTTTCAGTTGCAATTGTTTTTATGTTCTTTCATGCCGGGCTTATGCTCATTCTAAATGGCACTCACCCTCAGCCAGCCTGCTCTGCCAAGAGATGCTCGGAAGGACATGGGTAGTTAGGGGCATGACCACACCGCCCCTTCCTACCCCCAGGGCCCTGAGGCTTTGGTACCAGTTCGCAGCTGAGTAAATACTTCTCAGTGCTACTCGGCAAGGCGGGGGAAGGGAGTGAGGGAGAGTGGGGAGGAGAGGAGAGGAAGGAGGCAAGACTGTCTGACAGCTTCACTCTCCATGTAGCTTGTGGTCCCACCAGTCACAGGAAGATTGCTAACAGCCCAGAGCCATGTTCCTGTCAAGCAAAGCCCCAGAAGAAGAGCAGACCATGTTCTTAAATTTTGTCTTTTTTGACAGCACTGTTGTTTTATATGATAAATGGAGGGCAGCGATCATTAGTTCACTGAAAGGGAAATGATTTTATGAAAGGAATGAGAAGCCCTGGCTTCCATCGACACCTGTGGAGTAGAGAAGTTGGGCCATTAGGAACACTATCCTTTGCCAATCCATTACTCCCCAGAGCATGTTTAATGCATTTAATCGGGGGCAGAGAGCCAGATTCTTTCTTTCTTTATTATGACTAAGCCCAACATCAAGGGACTCTTTCTGTTTGACCAGTATGTGCATTCTAGGCAAAGTATTAAATCAAACATAGTAACAATTACATGGCAATTTTTAGAAAGAACAAAAGAGACTCCCCAGGAGTTGTTTATATTATCAAAGATTTAAAGAAATGTGAGCATTGCTAATCAGGGTCTGCAAATTCTTCCACGGGGACTGTGTATGGCACAGCCTGGCCATCTGCTCTGGTTGTGAGGCTAAACATGGGCCGTCCCTAGCTCCCACTGTGGGACTGAACCACAGGTCTGATCTGATCTGATAAGGATCCCCCATACCACGTAGGACCCTCTCTTCTGCTCATTATGTTGGAGCTGTTGGGAGTTCGAGGACCAAGGCAAGGCTTGGCTCTGGGGAGGACGCTGTCTTGGGCAGCTTTGGTGACATGAACCACAGCAGGCCACGCATGGCCGGGGCGGGCAGCCATATGGCATTGTGGAAGGAGGCATCAGTGCCAGGAGAAACGAAAGCCTCTCTCCAGTAGCAACAGGGCTGGCCGCTCTGGCACGAGCACAGTCTCCTGACACTTTATTGAGGAAATGGGAGGCAGCTTTGGACACCAAAATGCATAGCCGGATCTTGGCACCATAAGCTCTCGGAGGGCCCAGCAGCCTATCAGGGAAGCTATCTCAAGCTTTGTATCTGCACCCATTCACATCTTGGTTAGAGACCAGCAAGCCCAGCTCTGCCAGGTGTTGCTACTTGAGGTTTTTGTTGGAAATAGGAAGATAGGAAGTGTCCCGTGCCTCAGAGACTTCAGAGCCAAGGTTGAATTCTTATCCAGGGAGAAGCAAGCGCTGTCTCAAAGTCCTGTGACACAAACCTGTTCTGAACTGAACAGAAATGGTCCAAGAGACACAAGAGGTGGGGGCGGAGACGGAACTTCAGTCCTCTTCCTGGTAACTGGGGGTGAGAGGAAACGTCCTGCCCTCTCAATGGTGGTGTGTCTGGAAAACCTCACTCAACCTTTGAGAAAGAGGCAGTATTTTAAATTTCCTTAACATGAGTTTTTATGACCAGAATGAGGGTTTTCATGTTGTTTTGAAGAGGGGAAAGGTCTCTTCTCCCACAGACATATGCTATGACATAGAAGAACTCAGCCTGAGCTCTGCAAAGAACTAACCACATTATTCTGGGTACAACTCTTCTGGGCCTCTGTTTTCTCACCTTTAAATAAGAAAGATGTGCTACATGAAGGTTGAAAACATTTTTTAAAACAGATCAACTTTTTCCCAATGGAAATCTTATAATGAAACTCAGTGTATAATGCAGGTAGAAACAAAACCTTTATTAAAAAAAAGGATTTTAGGGGCGCCTGGGTGGCTCAGTTGGTTAAGCGACTGCCTTCGGCTCAGGTCATGATCCTGGAATCTAGGGATGGAGCCCCGCATCGGGCTCCCTGCTCAGCAGGGAGTGTGTTTCTCCCACTGACCTCTCTCCTCTCATGCTCTCTCTCTCTCTTAAATAAATAAATAAATTCTTAAAAAATTAAAAAATTATAAAAGGATTTTATTTATTTGAGAGAGAGAAAACATGAGCAGGGTGGGGTGGGAGGCAGAGGGAGAGGGAGAAACAGACTTCCCACTGAGTGGGAAGCCCAATTTGGGGCTCAATCCCACAACCTCGGGATCATGACCTGAGCTGAAGGCAGACGCTTAACCCACTAAATCACCCAGACGCCCCAAATAAAGCCTTTCTTACCCAACCCTCGCCTCACCTAGCCTAGAGGTGCAAGGGATAAAGTGGCTGGGAGAGAAGGCCTGAGACACTGCTTTAAAAACCCAGAGCTGTCTGGAGGACAGTTTAAAAAGCTGTGACTCTGACTCTGAAGTGGGACTTACCCACTGACCGCTAAGTGCCTGCGCCAGTCGGGATCCAGATCCTGGTTCTTCGGTTAACCAGCCACGTGACACTGAGCAAGCCACTTAGAAATAAGAGTGAATGTTAATACTAACACCAGTGATAATAACAGTATGCACAGTACTGATACTAACCGTAAGGAGTTTTTGAGAAGATTAAGATAGATGATTTAAAAAAAGAGAGCCTGGGGCGCCTGGGTGGCTCAGTCCGTTAAGCGGCTGCCTTTTGGCTCAGGTCATGATCCGGGGTCCTGGATCGAGTCCTGCATGGGGTTTTCTGCTCAGAGGGGAGCCTGCTTCTCCCTCTGCCTGTCACTCTTCCTGCTTGTGCTCGCTCTTTCTCTGGCAAATAAATAAATAAAATCTTAAAAAGAGAGAGAGAGTGAGAGAGAGAGAGAGCGAGCGAGCCTGGGGATGCCCGGGTGGCTCAGTTGGTTAAGCGGCTGCCTTTGGCTCAGGTCATGATCTCGAAGTCCTGGGATTGAGTCCCACATCAGGCTCCTTGCTCTTAAAAAGAGAGAGAGAGAGAGAGAGCGAGCCTGGCAGCTATGCTGGTGGTAAGCATAACATAATGTACAGAAATGTCAAATTACTACATTGTACACCTGCAACCAATGTCACATTATGCGTCAACTACATGCAAATAAAAAAAATTAAAAAGAGAGATAGTAAATTTAAAGCGCTACTATATGGCCCAGGGTAAGTATTCAATAAACAGTGCCTGCCCCCGTTATCACTCCCCTGCTTTTGCACACAGGTGGGATGGCACCTGCGTCACAAAAGGCACAATTCATCCAAGTCCTCCAGCTCCAGCCAGTGGGTGGCTAAAACAATCTTATTCCTTATCTCATGTTTATTTTATCTTGCCTTTGTTCTTACCGATGAGAGAATAACAGACTTCCTGCCTGAAGGCAGGTGCACACCACTTTCCTGGAGAGTCGATGCACTGCCAACCCTCTATCATCTCAGACTGAAAAGTACTGATGAGTCACATTTATAGAGAGACTGGATAATCATGAAAACCATTTTCATACACATTATCACTTTTGATCCCCCTACGAACCTTGAGAGGCGGGGGAGGAAAGTAGTATCATTCCCGTTTTTATAAACAAGGGAAATGAGCCTCAGTGAGGGACAAAATCACCAAGTAAGTGGCAGCCCAGGATCTAAGCAAAGCTTCTCTTTCTGGGTCAAGGCCGCTTTCCGCTACCTGGGCTGGTTCTCTATGATGCCCTTTCCTTCTTGCTATATGGACCTGCTTTTACGTCTTCTGTGGGTGAAAAACAGCCGGCATAGTGAACTCATGATGAGAATGCAGTGAATGGCAGCCACTACTGCTGTTAGTGTCACGGTCAGTATTTAAATCTGCTCCCCGCTAGCTCCTCTCTTTCTCTCATCCTTCTTTCTCCTAGGCTGGCTCCTAGGGTCAGATGTGGTCTCCCTGGCTCCCAGCTTCCTTGCTGCCCCCAAAACAAAAGGACAGACCCTTTCTAATTTAGGTGACCTGCTGCTAATCTCTATAAGAAAATAGAGAAGGGAACAACAAAAATAATACACATTTGAAGCCATTATAGGCCTGTGTCTGCAATTTTAACAGGACTGAACACAGATTAGCAAGAGAAAAGCATACTTAATGTACGCACAAAAATGCTTCCAACTACCTTTCTACTTTCCAATTTAAAATCAGGCTGATGGGATGCTTGGGTGGCTCAGTCGGTTAAGATCTGCTTTCGGCTCGGGTCTTGATCCCAGGGTCTTGGGGTCTGGGTCCTTGCTTGGCGGGGAGTCTGCTTCTCCCTCTCCCTCTTGCCCCACCCCCCAGCTCATGCTCTCTCTCTCTCTCTCCTATAAATAAATAAATAAATGGATGAATGAATGAATAAATAAATAAAATCTTTTAAAAAATCGGGCCAATGGGGACGCCTGGGTGGCTCAGTTGGTTGGGCGACTGCCTTTGGCTCAGGTCATGATCCCAGCATCCTGGGATCGAGTCCCACATCGGTTCCTTGCTCGGCGGGGAGCCTGCTTCTCCCTCTGCCTCTGCCTGCCACTCTGTCTGCCTGTGCTCGCTCGCTCTCTCTCCCTCTCTGACAAATAAATAAATTTTAAAAAAATTTAAAAAAATCGGGCCAATGATTTGGATGGAATTTTATTAATATTAATTAACATTACTTTTTTTTTTTTTTAAGATAAACTCTATGCCCAAGGTGGATCCTGAACTCATGATCCTGAGATCAGGAGTCACATGCTCTACTGGATGAGCCAGCCAGGTGCCCCTGGGATGGAATTTTAAAAAGCTATCAGCAAAACTGATGACTTGTCTGAGAAAGCAAGCCACAGAAAACAAAAAACCAACAAAAGTACTTCTCTGGGCTTTCCACTGTCCAAAGTAGCCGTAGAATAAATAGGAAGTGGAAGAGATTATGCATTTGATTTGCTTAAAACACATTTTCCTTCTCTTCTAAATAAATATGAAAAGAAGCAGTGGCTAACAGTTACCCACTAAGAGAGAGTTGAACCAAGACACACTAAAATAAAAAAAAAAAAAACAATCTAAGTCCCTGGTTCTTGATGATCGTGTGAGTAGAGGAAGACTGTTGCCAGCGTGCGGGCATATTTATAGAGACCCCAGCCTGTTCTCTCATCAGGATACACTAACTTCCACCAATGATGACGGATTTATGGCTACCCATCAACTAAAAAAATAGACTTAAGAAACAAAAACAGAAGGAACCAGAAAGAGGGTTGGGTATAGATAAACACATACATCTCTTCAGATGAATCCACCTTTGTCTTTCCTGCTGTTTTCTGTCTTTTGTGGGCACATATAATGTACCCTATCTATAATTATATGTATATGTGTGGCTAAGAGAAAGAGGCAGCTAGAGACAGAAGAGGCCTGACTTTTTTTGGGACTGGAAATGGCACTGGGATGGGAAAGGAAATTGACGTTAGCAGTTACTGTTCCTTAAAGCCATGAGGTTTGTTTTTCAAAGTATGCCTTTCCTGGCAAAAGAGTCTTTGCCTGTAATGTGAGTGAATCACTCATCTTATTTTAATAAAAATGTGAACCAAATGATAGAGGCTCTGCATCCTGGGAAAGGACACAATGGTTAGGCTTTCTGAACCCTGATCCTTATCTTTCAGTGGGACTGGCAGGCATACAAAAAGAAAGGAAAAAGTTCAAAAATATTCCTGTGGCATCAAAGGATGGACCCACACAATTTCTTTCATGCACGAGTATTCTAAAAGACAAAGTCTGGTCTTACGCACTGAGGTCTGGACAAGGTGCGTGGTTTCCTCATGGATGGGTGGCCTCTAATTGGCCACCAGCTCCTTAAGTCTCAGTTCCCTCTTCTGCCATGCCTCACATGTAAATGATCAGGGTCGATTGGACTAAGTTAAATAGACCTTAAAGTATTTAAGGTTGTATGCCCTTTTGACCTTTTGAATTTTGTCACCTTCACGGCGCCTGGGTGGCTCAGTCGTTAAGTGGCTGGCTCTTGATTTCAGCTCAGGTCATGATCTCCGGGTCCTGGGATGGAGCCCCTTATTGGGCTCTGTGCTTAGCCCGGAGCCTGCTTGTGGATTCTCTCTCTCCTCTCCCTCTCCCCCTACTTGGCTCACGCATGTGCATACACACACATACACACACACTCTCTCTCTCTCTCTCTCTCTCTCTCTCTTAAATAAATAAATAAATAGGGGAGCCTGGGTGGCTCTGATAGTTAAGCGTCTACCTTCGGCTCAGGTCATGATTGCCAGGTCCTGGGATGAGGCCCCACATGAGGCTTCTGACTCAGCAGGGTATCTGCTTTTCCCTCTCTTTCTGCCTCTCCCCCTCTCTGTAATCCCCCCAATGCTCTAACTCAAATGAATAAATAAAATCTTAAAAATAAATAAATCTTTGAATTTTGTCACCTTCATGTATAACCCACTTGAAAAATGAAGAGAATAAAAGATCAACACTAGGATGACATCAAAGAGTCTTAAAAAAAAAAGCATTCAGAATTATTTTTTAAAAAGTACAAACTTTTTATCTCAATAATCCTCAAACTTTTTGTCTCAATAATAATCCTCAATAATCCTTTTTGTCTCTATTTGAATCTAAAATTCTAGGATTCTTTCACTGCAATTCTCTGTGGTTGAGGCAGGAGCACAAAGAACAAGTAGGGAATGATGTGATTACAGGTAGCATGGAATTTGCTAGAAGAGTGGGAATGCTATGAATCCATGTTATTGCATTCTGGTGTAGCATGCATGGTAGCTAAGAATGTGAGATTGGGAATTAAGACGGACCTGGTTCAAAACGCCTCTGTTACTTCCTAGCTGTGTGGCATGGGGAAAATTCTCTGAGCTCCAGTGTTCTCATCTATAAAATTGGATAACGCTTCTTGTTTCTCAGGCTCTATATAACGGGGACCCCTGCTATTGCCCTAACTGCATCTCCTTCGACTCATTTGTTGCTCAGGCCGTTCCAGTCACACTGCCTTCGTATTCCTTGAATATGTCAAGCATGCTCTTGTCTTAGGTTTTTTTTTTTTTTTAAGATTTTATTTATTTATTTGACAGAGAGAGATCAAAAGTAGGCAGAGAAGCAGGCAGAGAGGAAGAAGCAGGCTCCCTGCTGAGCAGAGAACCCGATGTGGGGCTCAATCCCAGGACACAGGGATCATGACCCAAGCCAAAGGCAGAGGCTTTAACCCACTGAGCCACCCAGGCGCCCCTTGTCTTAGGTTTTTATATCTGCTCTCCCTTCTGCCACAAATCCCTACATGGCTCTCCCCTCCTTCAGGTCTCTGCTCCAATGCCATTACACAGCAAGGCCACCTCTGGCCACAGTATTTAAAACAGCGGAGCTCGCCCCATTCCCTGCCTCATTTTCCTCCTTGAATTTTTCTCCCTAGTACTTACTCCTGTATGAGCTACTGAACATTTTTAAACGAGATTACCTATCTCCCTGCTAGAATGCAAGCTCCCAGTGGGAAAAGAATTTGCCTCCTTTATTCGCTGTTGGTTCTCAATATGTAACTGTTGGAGGAGCAAGACTGCTCTGATAATTAAGGGAACTACTGCTTAGGAAATTCTTCACACTCACTGGCTGAGACAGAAATCGGCTGGCAGAGTTTTGTTTGGCTTGAACTGTATCTTTTTTTTTTTTTAGATTTGTTTTTGGTTCTATTATTTATTTATTTATTTATTTATTTTAGAGACACAGAGAGAGGTGGGGGTGGGGCAGGAGGAACAGAAGGAAAGGAGGGATAGGGACAAGCAGACTCTGCGCTGAGCATGCAGCCCGACCTGGGGCTGGAACTCACGACCCTGAGATCATGACCTGAGCTGAAATCCAGGCGTGACCTGAGCCATCCAGGCACCCCTCCACTGTATTTTTTTAATTTGGAGCTAAAACATTCGAAATCTCAGGACATTTCCTACAATACAATCTAGATTCCAGATCTCTAAAATCTTCTCTCTAAAAAAATCAGAGGACATGCAATAGCAGGCCAGCATTCCTGCACGGCCACAAAGGGCTAGGGCTGAGGCAGAGGCTAGCTGTCCTTGTAAGCCTGCCACGGACCCCCTGAAGTGCTTCTTCTGTTACCTGTCTGGTTATTGCCCGCACCTGACTTTTCAATCCCAGATGTAGAATTTCTCTGGAGAAGCATTTACAATAAAGATTTAACTCATGTGACTAAATGAGTTTAAAATGAAAATATATAAACTTAGATGACCTCATAACGTTAAGGGGAAAGAGTGAAATAAAAATTGTTGCATACAGTATGATCACATCTTTGCTTTAAAAGAAAATAAAAGGAAATAAGTTTGCATAGGAAAAAGAGTGGAATATACCAAAGTATTAATAATGGTGGTTGACTCTGTACTTGGGGATTACAGGTGCTTTGTGTTTTCTTACAATTGGAAGACTAAATAAATAGTCCCCCAGATTTAGGGTATGAAAATTATATCTCAATAGGGTGGCAGAAGGAAGGAAGGATGGAAGGAAGGAAGGAAAGAAGGAAGGAGGAAGGGAGGGAGGGAGGGAAGGAGGGAGGAAGGAAAGGAGTCACCTAGAGAAATTGGTACCTTCCTTCAGAAATTGATTTCCATGTTCCCATTCTCAGTGGTTCTGTGTTCCCCCCTCTAAATCATCTTGTTTTGTCTGCAATGAAAAGGAGGGTACAAAGCTGATCATCTCATTTTATAATCCTTTATATGCTTCTGGATCTTATTATACTGCCCTTGGTCCTTCCTTATATATGCTCACAGTTCAGGCTCACTGGGGCACAGTAAAGTTATACATCCCTTCAAATGAGAACAGGGGAGAGAGGAAAAGAAAAGCACTTATCAAAGTCAAGGCTAAAACCGATTAGTTACAATACTAATGACATCTTATGTTTCTAATTTCTGGTGATATTGATCGATGTTTTTTCTTTCTTTCCACAGCCCAAGACGATTCTCTGTTTCTTTCTGGGAACAGTGTGGCCAAGCAGAAGGGAAGGCTCGGGTGACGTGGAACCCTGTGCTGGCTCTGCCGGACTGCCTCACAAGAGCAAACTACCTACTCTTTAGGCCTTAGTTTTCTTCATCTGTAGAATGGAGATAACCATCAATCATCTACTTGAGAGCGAAAAGGCCAGATGTAGGATCCTGTGCTTTTCCCAAGGCTCTTTTAAGTTGTGGAGCCACAGAAAGGACGAACTCCCAATGCTAAGAAAAACAAAGACGGTTTCTCCAGGTGTCTGTAGCCTGCAGAATAATATCTAATGTATCTAAAACTTTATAGGAGATCTCAAATATCTAAATGCCAGTAAGTCTCTAAGTATGCAAAAACAGATGTCACAAAGTTCACACACATAAAGCTCATGTGGTTAACCTACTGGCTTCCGAGGTAAGCTCTGTTTAGACTCAAGAGTTTTAATTCACTTGGCCATTTATTTTCTTTCTAAAAGATTTTATTTATTTATTTATTTGAGAGAGAGAGAGAGAGAGAGAAAGATAATGGGAGAGAAAGAGCCTGAGAGAGGGAAGGTCAGAGGGAGAAGCAGACCCCCTGATGAGCAGGGAGCCCAAGATAGGACTCGATCCCAGGACTTCAGGGTCATGACCTGAGCTGAAGGCAGTCGTTCAACCAACTGAGCCACCCAGGTACCCAGCCGTCTATTTTCTAAGCTCAACACAGACCAGACACAGTAAACTGGGAGAAGAAAAGAAACTATGTATGATAGGCAGGTGCAAGGACAGCAGTGAGTAAGCAGGTGTTAACAGCATGATCTGAACACAGAAGTAGGAAAAAAAATATTTTAAATGCAATCTGGATACATTTAGAATACACTTCAGCAAACTGGAAAGGCAATGGTGTTTCCCAGCATAATACATTACTTTATGTTTGTTAGGATGATACTTAGATGCCAAGATAAATTATATTTAAGAATGCAGGGAAGGGTGTTATATGCATATTTAAATATATTTTGAGAAGATTTCAATGTAATTTTTACTCAAAACAAAAAATTGGTACCCAAACTTTAATTATGAAACAGTAGGTTGTAAAACTGTAAAACTCTTCTGAGAGTTTTTATACCTACTGTCTCTAAGCCATTTATTTATCATTTCTTATACACTGTGCCCTGCCTCCAGGTGTTGGTTATGTGTTTTTAAGCTACCTTCCTGAGTGCTGTATACTCTTCATCTCATCTAAGTCCTCATTACAGTCCTATTGGATAAATATTGTTGTTCTCTTTTTACTTGCAGACCACAGGGAGATTAAGTCACTTTCCCAGTTACATAACTCGTGGGAGCATGTTCAGGCTTTGAACCATGGGTATGCCTGAAACCAAAGCATGTGATGTTAAGCATCTCATGATTTATCAGTGGTCTGATTATGATTTATGTGTCTGCTTGTCCCATCGCCACCAGCACACCGAGTCTTGAGAGTAAGGACTTGGGACGCCTGGGTGGCTCAGTCGGTTATGCGTCAGTCTTCAGTTTAGGTCATGGTCCCAGAATCCTGGGACTGAGCCCCGCATTGGGCTCCCTGCTCAGTGGGGAGTCTGCTTCTCCCTCTCCCTCTGACTGCCACTCCGCCTGCTTGTGACTTCTCTGTCAAATGGATAAATGAAATCTTAAAAAAAAGGCGGGGAGAGAGCGAGTAAGGACTTGATTTTATTTGCTTTTCTTTTTTCTTTTTTTTTTTAATTTATTTATTTGTCAGAGAGAGAGGGAGAGAGAGCGAGCGAGCACTGGCAGGCAGAGGCAGAGGGAGAAGCAGGCTCCCCGCCGAGCAAGGAGCCCGATGTGGGACTCGATCCCAGGACGCTGGGATCATGACCTGAGCCGAAGGCAGCCGCTTAACCAACTGAGCCACCCAGGCGTCCCTTTATTTGCTTTTCTATGCCAGAGAGACTGATACATAGTGGCACCCCAAAAATGTCCAACGGATTCTATCTGTAGGTCTTCCTATGTAGATTCCAAACCTTAAAGGCAAAGTAGTATATCCCAGTGTTTCTCCAAGTATGAGTCATGGATCATCTGCATCCCAGGTCTACGGAATCAGAATCAGAATCCTCAGGATCAGGGTATGTGAACCTACCTTTAAACAAACAGCTCAGGTGACTCTTAAAGTTTGAGAGCTATTGACCTAGTGGTTGAAAGTACATTCTTTGGAGTTAGCCAATCCCAACTCCACTACTTCCTAGCTGAATGATCTGGGGCAAGTTCGTTATTTCAATTCTTTGAGTTTCAATTCCATCATCTTTAAAATCGGGCTAACATAGACAATTATCATGTGGTTTCACTTATATGTGGAACATAAGGCATAGCGCAGAGGACCACAGGAGAAGGGAGGGAAGACTGAAGGGAAGAAATCAGAGAGGGAGACAAACCATGAGAGACTCTGGATTCCAGGAAACAAACTGAGGGCTACAAAGGGTAGGGGGGTGGGAGGTGGTATAACTCCGGGTGATGGGTATTAAGGAGGGCATGTGTGATGAGCATTGGGTGTTATACGCAACTAATGCATCGTTGAACACTACATCAAAAACTAATGATGTATTATATGCTGGCTAATTGGCCATCAAAATAAAAAAAATTAAAATGGGGGTAACATAAACACCTACCTCACAGGGTTTTTGAAGGGATAAAGTTCATTCATTATCCAGGAATTATGGAGCATCTACTATGTCCCAGAGATTACTTTTTAGGTGCTTAGGATACATAGGGAACAAAGAGACAAGCTCCTTGCCCTCATGAAGCCTACCTCATATTGGAGAAGACAGATAATAAATGATAAACACAAATAAATATACTATATATTAAGTTAGTGATACCTATAAGGGAAAAAAGTAGAGTAGAGCAGATAAATAGGGAGTGTGAGGTGGCAGGAGCGGTACAATTTTATCCAAGTTTGTTTTTTTAAATAACCTCTGTGTCCAACATAGGGCTTGAACTCACAACTTCAAGATCAAGAGTCACATGCTCTATTGACTGAGGCAGCCAGGCGTCCCTTCTATTTTACAGAGAGTAATCTAGGTAGGTTTCATGGAGAAGGTAAGACCTAAACAGATTTGAAGGAGGGTTGTTCGTTTGTTTGTTTTAAATATTTTATTTATTTATTTGACAGAGAGAGAGAGAGAGAGTACGCACAAGCAGGGGGAATGGCTGGCAAAGGAAGAAACATGTTCCCCACAGAGCAGGGAGCCCAATGTGGAACTTGATCCCAGGACCCCAGGATCATGACCTGAGCCAAAGGCAGTCGTTTAATAAACTGAACCACTCAGGCGCCCCCTGAAGGGGTTAAGAAGTAGTCTAGGCAGACATCTAAGAGAAAAAGGGAAGAACATTCTGAGCAGAGGAAACAGCCACTCCAGAGGCCTCTTAAGGAGGGTGCATGTCTACTGCGGAAGAGGAACAGCAAAGAAGCCAGTGTAGCTTCAGCCAAGAGAAGGAGGGAAAGAAGAATAAAGAGAAGAGGTTAGGCAAATACTGGGCCAGTGCACGTATTGGCCTGTGAGGCTACAAGTAAGGATTAAATAAGACTGTCATGTTCAACGTTTAGAACAATATATAGCACATAATAAACATTTTTTTAAAGACTTATTTATTTTAGAGAGAAAGAACACACACACACACACACACACACACACACACACACACACACAGATGCATGAGTGGGGGGAGGGACAGAGGGAGAGAATTTCCAAGCAGACTCCCTGCTGAGCAGGCAGACTGATCCAGGACTCGATCTAATGACCCAGGAGGCGAAACAAAGAGCTTAACCAACTGACCCACCCAGGCACCCCAACCACACAGTAAACATTTAACGGATGGCATCCCCATCCGTATATACATCGGCATCGTCTGGTCCCTAAGCAGAGCTCGTCTGGAAGGTCGGGCTACAGAGACTATAGCACTTTTTATGTACTTTGGTGGGGTTATAGGGTACTTCCCCATTTCCCAAAGCACAGAAATCAACTAGATCAAAGGTGATCCCCAGCAGCAAGGAGAGGTGGTTAATGCTCTGCAGGTGCGCAGAAAACGGAACTAACAGAGACATGCAAAGTCAACACAGCATCAATAAAAGATGGAAAGAGCAGGGTGTGGATGGGGTGGACTTGGCTAAAGTCTGAAACCAACAGAAGAGTCATTAGCAACGTAAGAGAAAAAGTAGTGGAGCGTGGAAGCGTCCCCTACAGCAGTTGAAACACAGGCTCCTATCAATGAGACCACAAAGTCAGGAGAATAATGACTACAAACTGCCGGGGAGCAAGCCAGGGAGCCCAGCAACATGAATGCACTTGTGTGGGGGGAGAAGACAAACGAAGAGATTCAGGCAGAACTATCCCCTTTCCTGGTGGAGGTTCTTTAATCTTTAATCTCCCTCTCTTGACACAAGGCACTGATCTTGCCCCAACAAGACAAAGGATAACTTCTGAGGAGCTAATGCTTCTTGTTTGGGCCAAGGACCTCTGAAGAGATGAGCGCCACGTGTCTGTCAGGCTAAAAGGACGAGTTCTCTCAGTCATCTTGTGTCGTAACTGGGCAGGTCAGAGCTAAGACATGCCTGCCCACCCTCCCTGGCTCTCCTAACAAAAAGAGCTAAGGGCTCCGGAGCTATGTAGAGGAGTGTGGTCTCTTTGAGACCTGGAGGCAGGCAAGAATGTTAGGAAGGCTGGTTGGGGATACCCAGACGGGATTTTTAAATTACTTTAAATTGTTGTGCCAGGGACACCTGGGTGGCTCAGTCGCTTGAGCATCTGCCTCCGGCTCAGGTCATGGTCCCAGGGTCCCTCTGCCTCTACTGCTCCCCCAGCTTGTGTGCACACTCTCTCTATGACAAATGAATTAATAAAATCCTTAAAATAAATAAATAAATTGTTGTGCCAGTTTCTTCGACACCTTCCCTATGGAAAGCAACACTAGGCATCGTCCAGTGGAAATCTGGAAGTGGGCACCCTTTGTGGCCTCCATTATGCCAGCTCGGCAAGGAAGAGTGTAGTACTTGGTCTCTGTGACTCTGACTTAACTGACTCAATAGGGAACAGTTTCCTCTGAGTCAGAAGAAATGAAGAGCAGCTCAATTTATGTGATCTTTGACTCAATACATTCAATTTATAATTAAAAACATTATCAAAACCAGTATGAGAAACCTTGTATTTTTATTCCATTCCTCAAACCTTTTGTCTGTCTGCCTCTACCATCTCCTGGGAGCAAGCACATATTTGAGGAGTTGGGGAATTCTTCTTTTTTTTTTTTTTTAAGGTTTTATTTATTCATTACACAGAGAGCACGCAAGCAAGGGCAATGGCAGGCAGAGGGAGAGGAAGAAGCAGACTCCCCGCTGAACAGGGAGCCCGATGAGGGGCTCCATCCCAGGACCCTGAGATCATGACCTGAGCTGGAGGCAGACGCTTAACTGGCTGAGCCACCCAGGTGCCCAAGTTGGGGAGTTTTTAATGGCTCCATTCTTATCTGTTTATTCAGTTAATAAATGTTAAGTGCCAGCTGTATTCCAAGGACTGTGCTAGGTTCTGTGGGAAGAGCAACGAATGAGACAGACAAAAATCCCTATTTTCAAGAAACTTATATTCTAGTATGTGTGTGGGGGTGGAGAGGAAGACAGTGAACAGGGAGATGAATAAAATACTTGCAGAAAGTGATCAGGGCAATGACATGCGCAACACAGGTGGTGTGACATGGAGTGACTGAGGGTGGGATGTAGATGGGGTGGTCGAGAACAACCTCTTTCAGAAGCTGCCAGTTGAGCTGAGAGCTCACTGGAGGAAAAGGGGTCAGGCATGCGTGCAATCCAGCAAATGCGGACCAGGAGGTGGGACCCAGCAGCAAGAGCGTTTTGCTTGCCACTTGCCTATTCTTTACACAAATGCTGTTTCTCTGTCACCGGCATGTTACAATCTGCTAAAGAAATTGTTCTCTGAGGTCGGGGAAAGGAATAATAAATATTGAATGAAATGGAATTTCAAGGCGCGCCGATGACTGGACACACATCCTGGCATGGGGGGAGGAGGGAGCAGATGTAGGGACGCTGATCCCGGAGTCAAGATAAGGCAGGGGCTGCAGAAACTTCTTGCCCCCTGTCTCCCACCCCCCCTCCCCCGTGTCGCTGAGTCCCACTACTACCATTAATCGGCAGAGCGGACCGTGTGAATGAGTGCGGGATGTCCAAATCGCAGGGCTGTTTCACACAACAGCATTTTAAGTCACCAACTGACAGGATTTAGCACTCTGTGTCTGGCAGCAACCAGCAGTGAAGCAGACAGAATTCCACTGGATTATCCAAAGCATCTGACCCGCAAATGAGGAGTGAGGAGAACATTTTTTAAAAACAACTCCTGAATGGTGCAGGGAGCCAGTTCGACATTGAACAGACACACACACACATCCAGCCGCCTCTGAGGCAAAAGGTCAATTTCTTGAACTTGTCCCTATTCTTCAGAATCCAAGTTCTTGATCTATGCTCAGTTCCTCATTTTCCTAGCCAACGGGGTAGACAGATGTGAGTAGGGATGGGCTGGATGGGCTGCTCTACGTTCTGTGCCTGACTCCGTAGCTGGAGTGGGGGACAGCAGGGTTGGGGCGGGGAGGAAGAGCATGCCATCAGAAAAGCCAGCCACATCTTCTATAGATAAAGTTCTGATGGGCTGGTTTTCAGCTGAAGAAGCTGATACTTGGAGCCACAGCAACAAAGCCCACCCCAGACCCCAGGTTTGCCACGAGGGGCAGAATGCGGGAAAGAAGCGTATTTCCACAGAACAAGGAGTGCATATGACTCAACTGCCCCCCGCCATGTGGATTTCTGAACTTCCTAATTCTCCTGCCCGAGTCCCGAGACCCCCCACGCCTCATCCTTCTCTCTTCCAAGCCCTTCTCACACAGATGTTAGGTAAGATTTACTAGATGGAATGTGTTTGCAAAATCTGTTTTGTTCATTGGAACATGTTTATCTAGAAAGAAAGAAAAAACCCTGTCCCTTCTCACTATTTACTTTTTGGTGACTGCCTTCTGGGATTTGGAACTGGACAGACAGATGGACTTCGTGGAAGGCTGCAGGCGGAGCGCCAGGGTGTGTGCATAGATCTCGGCCTCAGTGTATGCATGGCAAACCGGCCTCACCACACAGCTGCACTGGTTGTGGAGGGAAGTAAGGGGACAGTATTTTCTGGATGAGAGGACTCCCATTGCTCCAAGGTGTACCTCCTTGGGGAAACTTTGGGCTGAGGAATGCCAGATGGTTTCTAGAGTTCTAACCCCAGATATATGACCCCAATTTCATTTTCTGGCCTCTGGCTGTGGTAATTAAGAGGTTTGCCAGATTCAAAGCTATTGCTTATGATGTGTACTGGATTTGTATGATACATACGTACGGGTGCCCACAACGTGCAGGGTGTCGCACTGTCTACAGTGATTGTTAGGTTTCAAGCACTTTACAATATGCTGGCTGCCTCTGTGTTAAAGACAGGCCCACAAGGGGTGTGGTTGTGTTGTGTGGGGTGTGTGTGTGTGTGTGTGTGTGTGTCCGCAGAAGTTGTGGAAGGCCTGTAGTAAATATTTTCCAGGCCACAGGAACAGTATAACTGCCAGAGGGAACAGAGGACAGAGATCACTCAAGTGACAGCATGCTGCTGCTGAAAGGGGGTCAGGAGGGGTGGTAGAGAAGCAGTTTCCCTTCCAAATTTTTTTACCTACTCCAATATAAATCTCTACTGCAGGGAGTAATAGTGGAGGAAGTCTGCTTTTCATAATTCAATAAATTTCAATTCCAAGGTTTGAGGAGACTTCATTATATTTCAGAGGAATCTTCTGGAAGGGCCAAAAAAACCCTTCTTTGCTTCACAGAATAGTGTTCAGGTGGATGTTTTCTTCCTTCCTGGCAAAATTCCTTTAAACAGCAATGGGGGAAAAAAAAAGATGACACTGCTGCCCAAACAGAGAATGGGTGCCAAACAGAGCCAATGAAAACAAAAACAAAACCCCCCAAAATCCTCCAAACAAAAACCACCGTGGGACACAGTGGGCTGTGTTCATTAGGTTCAGGGAGCTCAAAGACGAGAACATTCAATAATTCGACTCCACCAGACCAAGGTGCTGTAGGTAATGGGACCTCAAAAAGACAGAACAAAAGATCCTGTTTCTAACAAACAAAGGTTCTGTGGACCTTTATACCACAGTGAGCAGTGAGCGTGAGGGATGCTGCCCAGGAAATGAAAGGACTCAATCGTTCCTCTTCAGTGAGCAGAGCCCAGAAGGAGAGTTCCAGGGCGCTCTCACAAACACTCTTTAATAATACCATCCAGAGCCTTTGATTCAAGGAACACGCTGAAGAATAAACAGCCTATTAATCTGAGTTTTCTGGTGTGCCTGGGTATACAAAGCAGCAATGAACTAGCCCCTTGGCGCTCGCAAACACCCCATTGCACGCCAGCCGCTGTTCCGCCGCACAGCTCGGCTCCTCGTCTCCACCGCCGCGTGCAATCTGGCCCTGCAAAAGCTTTGGGGTCTGGGGGCCCTGACGGTTCCAAGGAAGGGTGCCCAGGCCAAACCCAGGGTGCAGGGAACGGGAAACAGCGCATCCTTGTTTGGCCGCAGGGGCCCACCCATGTGACTTCAGGCTCCAATGAGAACTGTGTGGTGGTGTGACTGGGTGAGGAGGCAAAGTCATCAGTCTGCCTCTTTCTGAGCCAAGTTGACAGCCACAGGCCTGGGAAAGGAAGGCCCAGTTTCAATGGCTTCCCAGTCTCGGTTACCTTGGTGGCAGGAAGGGCTCCTGCATGGGTGGGCTTTGGGTGCCATTCTGTGGAAACATTCCTGGGCGTTTTGCCTAAGTAAAAATTACCAAGTAAGGTCCCTGAGTTTTCAAGGAGGAAAGGAGAAGAAAGATAGTGGCTGTTTCACGCTCAGATCCTTTTGCTATGCGTTGTTCTTTAAATAAACACTCAAGTGTAACGGCATGTTGACAACCATTTGGTGAGGCATCAGATTCTCCTTCCGCCCCCAGTGAAATCACAGATAAAGAAGTGAATAGTAGGAACCCTAAGTAGGAAGCCAGAGTTCAGTGCTGCAGCTGTGTGATGGAGGTGAGGAACGCAGCTTCAAATCAGCCACGAGAGCCAGGCGGCTTCCTGTGTTGCAGTCACTGACCCCACGTAAGGTGTGAGGAACGGGCCTGACGAAGTGGATAACTGGTATCACTGCTCCCCAACACCACTCACACACACACACACACTCACACACACACACACACACTCACACACACAACCTCAAAGCACACATCCCACGGACCCCAAATTTATATACAAAGGAACATATCTAGCAAGTTTCCTTTTGAAAAATAATTTCAAAGAGGTCCTCTGATTTTTGAACAATTAATTCTAAAGTCCTCTGATTCTACTTTCAGAGAACGACTTGTGTTCGGTCTCTTGAACTGGAGAAGGAAAGGCATGCACCTTACAAAAGAGGAGGAATAGCACAAAAGCTCACACACTTTGCGGGAGTGAGTCGGAGACGGCCCAGAGTTCAGTGGCTAAGAGCGTGGGCCCTGCACCCAGACAGATGGAGGCCTGTCACTTGCTACCTGTGACATCTTAGGGTACAGAAAATCAAGGAGCTTCATCTTCCTCCCTGATGAAATGGATTCACCCTCACGGGATTAGAGTGAGGATTATGTAACGGGTCACAAATATTTAGTGCAGCCTGGGACACAGGGAGGGCTCAGTGGATGATAGCCGCACTTACTACTCTTCGAATTTTCTGAAAATAGACACAGGAATCGAACATGGCTCTGTGGAGGGACCTGACGGGCAGCTGGCACGTGAGCTACACAAAACAGGCATTTTTTCATCTCCTTATGAGGAGGGGCTTAGAAGGTCTCCAAATCTTTGCTCAGTGCCCTGGCAACAAGAGTTTCGAGTTTCATGGGGATACTGATGAAAGGGCAAGGAGAGATCGAATCTTAGGACTCTGGGGACCTTAGTTTTGATTTGGGAGCTGCAGATTGACCTGGAGCTTCCCCACTGGGGCCTGGCTTTGCAGATCCAGCCCCCTTCCGCTAGGCTTCCACCTGTCGAGACAAACGGACGCAATCTGAACACAAGAGGGGCCTTGCAAGCCCAGATCTGGTATCAGACAGCCTTTCTCTGCGGCATTCCTGGGGTTATAAAATGACAAACATTCCAACAGGCTGAATCTAACCCTTCTTGCCCTGCAACTGCGGGCCTTAGGAAACCCCTTCCTGTGATTAGAGCCAATGGTAGCTCCCTCCAAGGCTGTGAGGTGGACTTCATTAATATTGATGAGCTGCAGCTCGTTAACCTCATTTGATGTTTATTTACAACCATTCTTCTCATATGCTAATGAGTGACACTGGGCTCTTCAGATAGAAAGGAGAGAACGGGACCCTCTGCCAGCATCTCCTTGGCAAACTCCTGTCCCTTGAAACAGAAGTTTGCACAGAGGGAATGATGCCAAATGGAGGGAATGCAGCAGAGAGGACAAAATGATGTGAAAAGAATGTCTGCAATGCGATGGGGGAGAGGGGAGCCCAGCTGCTGGGGCCGCGGTGTGACTGAGGTTTGGTTACACCCACCCAGGGGGTAACAAAGAGAAGTTGAAGGGCAGGGATCGGAGGAACTATAAAAGGAGCAATATGTTAGATTTTGGAATTGGGGTCATGGTGGGGGTGGAGGGCTTGAAGGTCCCTCTCTAACTCATTTGATTTTCTTCCATGATCTTAAGAAATCAATAAACAGGGGGTTGGGGTGGATTTCTGTAAGGCAGTTAAATGCCACAGCAACTAATGCTTAGCAATGCTTGGCCTGGACAAAGAGTACTTGCTCACTGTCCAGAGCATCACTGGGAAATGGGCAAGTAGGGAGGGATAATCACTATTTCTTTTCCCCATAAGTCATGGTTGTGTCTCTTAAAGAATAGGATGACTAAGCAGAGTCAGAGGCTGGGGGAAGTTATGTATTTTTAAAAATCTGGCCATTCTATTGGTTCAGGCTGCTGAGCCTAATGGGATGCAAGACCTCTTCTAAAACTCACAGTACATAGCAAGTCAATTTTGGGTTGTCCCAGCCATTCAAAAGGTATGAAAGGACTATATGACATACAAGGGGATGGAGGGAAAAATATTTCAGATCTATAAATGTTTATTAATATCAGCAACAACATCAAACTTAAATTTTGTATATACTGAAATGCCAATTCCCATTGTACTGTTCGTCTTCATGGCTTTGCACTTTACATTAGTGTTTAGACAATTATTTCCTTCCTGCCTGTGGGGTCCACACCCTCTCCTTTCTCCCGATCTGGTTCTTTCAGTGAAATACTTTGAAGATCATCCCTACCCTTGATGTGCCTTTCTGGAAGGCTAAAGAAGCAGGAGAAAAAAGGAATCTCTTACCCTAAAGATTTAACCACATTTATTTAAGTACAAAGTATTGGTTCTAACAGGTAGATTTTATGTTTGAGGTGTTTGTCTGAGATCATTATCCCTTAGGGTATAAGTTTCATCTCTTTCAAGTTTTGTATGAACTCAGTTGCTGTGGGACTGAAGGAATCAATAGCAATCTGCAGCTCACCTATGTTTAGGGACAAACACGTCTTGATGAGTAATTGACTACAGCAGTGTTTCTCAACCCTCTTTTACTCCATTTTGTGCCCCTCCCCGATCTTCATAGATATTTTTTCCAACTGTCCACCCCTCATGAAATTTCCTCTCAAAGAACAAATATTTGCCGCCGTGGGGGCAATACTGCTACCCTCGAGAATGCATGTTCTAGAGAATTTTAAAAAGTATATCATCTGACTTCATGTCTGGCTTTGAACCCAACATTCTCCCAAAGTGAACCTTCAAACACAATTACACCTCTGTTCTGATTTTGAAAAAAAGAAAAGAAAGAGAAAAGGACATTTTTGTGCCTATCTGGTGGTAATTCTTTCAAAAAAGAGATCAAAATCCTTTTTTAATTTTTTTCTACACCGGACCTGATCTATCCACAGAATAAATGACTTACTTTTTGGCAGCAGATTAGCTTTTTACAATAGTTCTATTGGAGTGCTAGAAGAGGTAATAGATTGTCAGGTCCCCTAGGGACCCCCAAATAGTTCACTCTCCTACAAGTCAACAATATATTCCCTTGTAAGAGTAGACTTAAGTTCATTATCTCATTAAATGTCTCCCAAACTCCAGAGGAAGATAGTGACTGGCATCACTATTCCCCTTTTACAAGCAGAGAAATGATGACATGAGCAATTAAGTAGTTTAATTTAGGTCACAGGGACTGAAGTTTCTTCATATAAATATCTTAGTTGTGATGCAAGGTCACTCTGAGTATTTCTAGACCCTATGTCTTCTGGTTTCTACTTCCTAACATCATGGCGCTCTGCTAAAGAAATGATTATTAAGGTGGTTTTGCCTCTACCAGCCACTTTTCTCCATCTGACAGCAGAAAAGCAAAAGAAGGTGCAAACAGATAAGAACTGGAAGAAATGAAGTGACCTCAGCCTATTGTCTTAAAGATTACTGTTTGGATTATACAGCATAGAACACTGGATGGGGAGGTACACAAGGTTTTTCTTTTCTAATATGAATACCACCATCTTTGCAGGGTTCAAATGAGATGTATTAAACCATGATGCAGTCCTCAGAAGATGCAAAGATCCAAATCAAGACCTCCCATAAGCAGTCTTCAAGTAACATGAGAAATTCACATTTTATTTAGCAGTCATGGAAACTGACCACATCTTAGAACTATCTATACTTAAAATGCACTGTAAGTGAGTGGGAACTAGTAGCTGGCAAACCAAATAAAAATACTATCTATAGAGCTTTCCTCTGTAAACTGGCTTCAGGATCATTTAATTCTCTCAATTAAGTCAGTGTTTAAATTCCCTCAGAACAAAGTAAACTTATTTGTTCTAAAGAGTAAGAGAATTCAAGAGATGACTTGTTTATCTCATGCCTTCAAGTACATCTGTACATAATCCATTCCTCATAAACAGAGTCTATTCTACTAAAAAGGAAACAAAGAACTTCCGAGATGGGTATTCTGCAATAGTGCTTAGGAACCCAGTGTGACATTAAATAACAACATCTCTAATAAATTTACCCTCATGTGTGACCTCAGTCCTTCACACTGCGATAGAAGTTAGTTTCCTTTTTGTTTGAAGAGATGGAGATGAGCTAATTAAGGGTTAAAGGCTTTAAACTTTAATTCAGAATGCTCAGAGCCAAAAGACACACCCTAGATCAACACAAACACATTAAGGCAAAGATCAAAGTATACGCATTTAGCTTAACTAGCTTCTGATACAGAAACTTTATCCTAGTGCTTCTGCTGCTATAAGCCACAACAAATTTACTCGAGAAAGGGCAAAAACAAACAAACAAACAAACAAACAAACACTTCACAGTTTGTCTCAAAGAAAATGAAGCTTGGACTAAAATAGAAACTAGAAGATACAAGGTATGAAATTGAAAGACTGACATTGACTCTTGTGTTACAGAAGAGGCATTTAAGTGAAAAGCCATTTCCTACTGGATGCCATAAATCAGGAACAAAGGGGGTGGTGGGGCAAGTCTTTTAGAGTCTTGGACATCACAGCAAGGAAACTAAACCGAAAATCCTCCAGCCTGGACTAGGTGAGCAGAGAAAGAGAGCCCCACCCAAGCCACCGTTCATATCGGCTGCAGCAGCTGTCAATGAACTGGAAAGGGCAGTGAGCAGAAATGAACAAGACCATGCTCCAATCTTGATTTGTTAATGTCAGCAGCATTTGTCTATCTTGTTCTACCAACATAACTAGTTAAAGAAACAATCCTAGATTCAGGAAAAGGCTAATCTTTTTCACTGGCAAGTGACCAAAGAAAACACATTCTCCAATGAGCAGTATAAAGCAATAAAAACAAGACTGTACTTATCAAACATTTTTATCTGAAGTGCTCAAAACATTTGCCAATATTATACCCAGTTCCCACTTCCCCTTCACTGCTTTCCCCTCAGCTGTGGGAGGAAAAACAAGCTTTTTGTAGGAAGGATGTCTCCTCTGCACATTGATGTAAGTCTGAATACAACTCTAGGAAAAGAGCCTCCCAAAGAGGGTGTGGGTGGGGATTCTCCAGGGATCCAGATCCTCCAAGCACCCCGGGAAAAGCTTTGCTTCACCACTTCAAAGGCATTGTGGTAAAGGTCCTGTTGGCGGCTACAGATGCTGCCAGGGAGAGCAATTCTTCCTTTGGGCCAGGGTCCAAAAGGGAGAATTCAGAACGAAGAGTAAGAAGGCATTTTCCCATCCAGACAGAAGTAAGGAAACAGACCTACTGACTCAATAATCCTTTTTTCTAGAGGTGGTATTATTATCCTGGTTTTATGCTTAATGAACAGTAGTGTGGAAAGTTGTTCAGGATAATTTGCTCAAAGTTACAAAGCAGGTCTGTGACAAAGAGCAACATAGATTCCAGGGGTCAACTTTAAACGGTGATAGATGTAGGTTATCAGAAAAGCCCTTAGAGGTTTGAAAATAAGAAGGGAAAATAATTTTTTCTTTTACTGGAGAACAGGAATGGGTAGGAAGATCTATTAGACCAATCCACCCAGTACAGTAGTCCAACCTCAGGGGAGTAGATATAAAAAGCAATATTAAATGCAATGTTTAAGTAAGTAACAGGTAGTACTATTTGTTCCGTAGTTTGCACAAAACATATATTTTGCTAGTGCCAGGCTCTATTACTAATGGGTCAAACATACTGTTAGTCAGTGAAAGTGGTCAGTATGTGACAGATAGTTGGCTTTCAAAGTTTGAGAAATATGGTTAAAATAAACAAAACTATCATTTCCTTTGCTCCATATTCCAAGTGGTGGGTCTTTCCTGGACACAGATATCTGAAGTCCTACTCTAGGGAAGATGCAGAGACATTTTCCCCAGAGTAATATGCTGGGCGCTGAAGAAGTTCTCAATTCTCAATTCAATGAGAAACCTCATTCAAGTATTAAATCTTGTGGATAAGATGATTTGAAATGTCAAATTTGTAATGGCTGGAAGTAGATGCCATTACAGTAGATGCCATTTCTAGTGAATAAAAATTCACTAGAAAGTCCTAATTCCTCTTTAACTTTGGAATCATTTTAATAGTAATCTTATTTTTTTCTGCTGGGCCTTGATATTGCAGAAAAAGCTTAGAACGATATAACTGAGAAGGGATTTTCAAAAAGATGCTTATTAATTTTTATGAGAAAATCAGATTGAATATCAACTAATCAGTAACCATTTTGAATGAATAGATCTTATAATGAACACATAGGTCATGATAAAAATAATTAGGATAAAAGGAAGCTCTGATTCCATGAAACCAGTTTATAAATTGCTTGAGATAAATCTAGTAACTCTGAATGTGACCTTGTCTTGTCATAGCAAGGCACCCAATTAATGTTTTCTTCCCTTCATCCAGATTCATGCCTCCAGGCAAGAAAGCAATGAAACTTTTGTTAAAAATCCATTATCTGTCCAATTTTATGAGGCACCTAGAATAGGCAAATTCATAGAAACAGAGAGTAGAATATAAGTTACCAGGGCCTAGGGGTAGAGTAAGGAGAAATGAGGAGTTACTGTTTAATAGGTATGGAGTTTCAGTTTAGGATGATGAAGACCTTCTAGAAATGGATAGTGGTGACGGTTGCACAATATTATGAATGCACTTAATGCCACTGAATTGTACCTTTATCAGAGATTAAAATGGTAAATTTATTTTGCATATTTTACCACAATTAAAAAAAGATCTGTCCTGTTTTAAAAAATATCCAAATAAAGGGCCCTCCAATCATTCTTTTACAATAATGTGATCTAGAAAGTTCCTCAAATTTATCTGTTCATCAGAATCACTTGAGGTGCTTCTTAAAGTTACAGATTCTCTGCCCATACCCCAGACTGGTTATTTGGGAACTAGTGGGTCCTAAGTTAGGCTCATGAAGACATGGTTGGATGTTGTCTATACTGGGATACAGTGTTGTCAACTCAAGAAGCTTACTAACGCTTAGACTTCTTTCCTTGTCTGTGTTTTCGTTTTCTCTCAAATTTTTTATTGTGGTAAATACATAAAACAAAAAATTTACCATATTAACCATTTTAAAAATTATTTTTAAAGTATTTTATTTATTTATTTCACGGAAAGATAGGGAGAGAGAGAACACAAGCAGGGCGAGTGGGAGAGAGAGAAGCAGGCTTCCAGCTGAGCAGGGAGACCAATGGGGCTCGATCCCAAAGCCAGTTGCTTAATGATTGAGCTGCCCAGGGGCCCCAACCATTTTTTTTTTAAGATTTTATTTACTTATTTGAGAGAGAGAGAGAGAGAGAAGAGAAGAGCATGTGCACGGGGAGGGGCAGAGGGAGAGGGACAAGCAGACTCCCCACTGAACAGGAATCCTGATGTGGGACTCAATACCAGGACCTGGAGCTCACTACCTGAGCCAAAGGCGACGCTTAACTGACTGAGCCACCCCAGTGTCACCATCTTAACCATTTTAAAGTATACAGTTCAGTGGTATTAAGTACATTCACATTGTATTGCAAACTTTACCACCATCCATCTCCAGAGCTCTTTTCATCTTGCCAAACTGAAACTCTATACCCATTAAACAATAACCTCCCATTTCCAAGTTGGCCCTGGAAACCACCATTCTACTTTCTGTCTTTATGATTATGACTACTTCAAGTCCTCGTGTAAGTGGAATTATATAGTATTTGTCTTTTTGCAACTGGCTTATTTCACTCAGCATGATGTCCTCAGGGTTCATCCCTGTTGTAGCATATGTCAGAATTTCCTTTGTTTTTAAGGCTGAATAAAATCCCATTGTATGTAGATACCACAGTTTGCTTATTCACTGATCTGCTGATAGACACTTGGGTTGCTTCCATGTTTTAGTTACTGTGAATAATGTTGCTATGAACATGGGTGTGCAGATATCTCTTTGAGACCCTACTCTCAGTTCTTTTGAATATATACCCAGAGGTGGAACTGCTAGCTTATTACTTGCTAATTCTAATTCTAATCTTCTGAGGAACCACCATACTCTTTCCCATAGTATCTGTAGGATTTTACAATCCCACCAACAGTGCCCAGGGTTCCAGTTTATCCATACATCCTTGTCGACACTTGTTATTTTCTGTTGTTGTCATTAATAGTAGCCATCCTAATGGGCTTGCGGTGGTATCTCATTATAGTTCGGGTTTGCATTTGCCTAATGATTAGTGATGGTGAGCATCTTTTCATTGCATCCTTTCATTTCATTCATGACTGACTGGTGATTTGTAGATCTTCTTAGGAGAAAAGTCTGTTTTTGAGAAAAGTTCTTTGCCCATTTTTTAAACTGGGTTGGTTTTTTGTGTGTGTGCGGTTGAGGTCCTTCCGTTTTAGTAGTTGTCAGATTTAATTTGCCTAGAAAAGGGTCTGGTTTGAACCTCCAATATAGAAGTCATTTTTGAGAGAGAGAGAGCATGTTACTGTTCAATTATAGTTCAACAATTATTAAGAGTCTTCTCTGTACCAGACACTGGGCTAGACATTAGGATTACAGAATTCAGTAAGGCATGGTCTCTGTGCCCAAAGAACTTAAAGTCTAATGGAGAAGACAAACAACTGATTTCTAAACATGTTGATAATGTAATGACAGGGAGCTTAGAATATACAGGACAAGGGTTAGTCTACTCGGTAGGCTGAAGCAGAGGGATGCCGAGGGAAGGGGTTCTGGAGAAGGTGCTACCTTCAGTGAGCACTGGAGTGGGGGTTTATCCAGGTGAAAGGTCGGGGTGGTAGTGCTAGAGACAAAGCCTACACAAAGGCATCCTGATGGGAAACAACACATGAGATGAGGGAACTACCAGTACTTGAGTTCAGTAAAACTGAAGAGTAGGTTCCAAGGCAAGGAGATGCTGGAAATGAGGTTGAAGAAGGAGGCAGAGATCAGGTCACAGAAAGCCTTATGTGCTTCATCCTATAGATGGTTTCAAGTAAAAGAAAAATAGGAGCACAGTTAGATTTTCTTTGTATATAGATCACTTGGCTCCAAAAGGAGCAAAATGGATGGGAGAAGCTGGAAAGATTCAAGTGAGACCTGGGGTAATGATAATGGGAATCAAAGGGAAAGGTCAGGGATCCAAGAACTGTTGTAAAGTAGGATCAGTGGGACTTTTTAGCTGACTACGTGTGAAGGGGGAGAGGAAAGGAGTCTAGAATGATAAGAGTATAACTCTGGGAACTGACATGGGGAACCCAAAAGAAGAGGCAGATCCAAGGATGACAGTTTCTGATGTGTTCTGTTTCTGATGTGTTGAAACGAGGTAACTGTCAGACACACAAATAGAGATGTATGAGACTGACAGGACCCTGGATGTGCGGGACTGGTGCTCAGGAGCCATTTAGGGCTAGAAATATAGACTTTGGAGTCATTTGCCTAAGGTAGAGGGAAAAGTCAAAAGAGACAAGACTGCCCAATAACTGTGTCGTGAGAAAAGCAATGAGCCAAGTATGGAACCTTGGGAAATTCCAACATTTAAGCCGAGGAACAAGGGACAATGGGAAGGACTAGTCAGAGAAGGAGGAAGGAAGAGGTAGTGGCAAGGGTACAACTTTGAGGCCAAACACAGTTTTAGAATTTCTTCTCCACTACTTCTTGTATGTCCTTGAACAAATTAGTTGTGAGCTTCAGGTTTCCTGTCTATTATGTAGGGATAATACAGTAAACCCCACCCCCCCTTATCATGGGATACATTTCAGGACCTCCAGTGGATGCCTGAACCCGGGGATACTACTGAACTCTATATATGGTTTTTCCTATACATACACATGGATGGTATAAAGTTTCATTTATCAATTAGGACAGCAAGAGATCGACAATAATTAATAATAAAATGGAACAATTATGACAATAAACTGTAACAGTTTGTGAAAAGTTATGTGACTGTGGTTTTTCTCTTTCTCTCAAAATATCTTATTGTACTGTATTCACCCTTCTTTTTGTCACAGCGTGAGAGGAGAAAATGCCTGCATGGTAAGACAATACAGCAATACAGTGTCAGGCTACCGCTGCCCTTCTGACTACCTGTAGGAGGAGCCTCTGTTTCCGGATGTCACACCTTGCAGATTGTGGGGAGGTTTAAGGGTGCTACTGTAGAACCATAACTTAATGAAAGTGCCTTTCACAATGACTACCTCACTGTAGGCACGCAACAGATGTTATTTCCTTTTTTTGTTAGTCTGGCCCTTTCATGTTTCTTTCCCTGTAAGTAACAGGAAGTAGGGTATCCTTCGTTGTTATGTAGTTTTTAGCCGAACCCGGGGTCAAATTGGAGACAGCCTCATCTCTGCCAAACTACAGTTACTCTAAACTGAAGCCACGAAGATGCAAAAAATGCAGGTTTGCAATAGTACTCTCGATGTCCTCATAACTACCACTCTTCCTCTGTGTTGTTTCTGTTTTTCCAGGACACTAGTCCTTGGGAGCTGCTCTGCAATGAAAAAAGTGAGCAAATAATAACATATTTGAAATGAGCCAGGAGAAATTCATAGTTGTGAGAGGTGACACCAGGTTCACTTCTGGCTCAAGGAAGATATGGAAGTTTTATATATGGTAGGTGGTGAAAAGGTACTGAAATGTCCCCAAATACTAAAATTAGAAAAGAAAAAATTCTTCATGACTCAAAGATTAGTTTAGTAGAGTTTTTTTTTTTTTGGAAGCTGAAACTTGTATTACATCACCCTGGCAGGCCTGTTTTTAATGATCTGTAAATGAAGCAAGTATCATTTAAGGCTTTGAAGGCAGAGAAAAAAGAGTGTTTCAAGTCCCTCAAACAATTTACTGCTCCAGTATTTCTTATAATCATGTGAGTATTTTTCCTTTTGACTGGAGAGCAAAGGAAAACAGAAACCTGTGGAAACTGGAGTTGGACAAGAGAACACAGTTCATAGATGAAATCCTGTCTAACACTAACAGCTGAAACAAGACTCACCCCTTCCAGCCTTTAAAAACCTGATCCAGCACAGTCCCTTCTGTTCCCCTTACTGGTTTTTAAGTGTCATAAAAGGCTCTTCAGGCTGATCTAAACCATCATGGGAAAGTTCTTTCAGGAAGAAGATGCAATGATTGCTGCATTTGGTCATGGTCATGCTGTTGGTAGGCCATTTCCCCTCAGAGATGTTTCTCTAACTAGAGTGATGAGCTGAAAACAAGACATTTTTAAGTCAATCAATACAATTAAAATATCTCCAAATAACATGACAGTTTTATTCCTGCGATGATTACCTTCTTCATTCCAAAAGGAATCTTTCTACTATTAGTGTATGGTTAAAAAAAAGATGACCCAGGTCGCCTGGGTGGCTCAGTGGTTTAAGCCTCTGCCTTCAGCTCAGGTCATGATCTCAGAGTCCTGAGATCAAGCCCCACATCGAGCTCTCTGCCCATCAGGGAGCCTGCTTTCCCTGCTCTCTCTGCCTACTTGTGATCTCTCTCTCTCTGTGTCAAATAAATAAATAAAATCTTTAAGAAAAAGAAAAAAAAAAAAGGTGACCCCCAGGAACCTATGACACAGTGCCTGACATACAGCAGGCACTCAATGAATACTTGCTGAATGAAAGAATGGATACATAGAGTGAAACAAACATCTTCTCTTTATGTCCCTTTACGGCCTCTGTTCTTTTTGTATTAACCTGAGGCTAATTTAGCTTCTCGAGAAACACATCTTCTTTTTGCTCAAGATTCAATGCAAGTCTCTCATAGCTTCATTGTTAAGGTGCATGTTATCATGCCTCTTTTTCTTGACCAATTTTTGGGGTGCTTTAACATTTTTAAAATATTTATTATTTTATATTTTCCCATTTTGGTTGTAAAATGAGTCTCTTTCCCCAGCCCAGAACCCTTCTACCTGGAACACAGAGGTAAGAGTTACACACAAACAACAGATTAGCTTCTCAGTCCCCTTGGCATCCTCTAAATCACCTTTCATGACACTCTTTCTACTTGTGGTACTTATTCATTCACTCATTTATTTATTCAACAAATATTTACTAAGTCTTAATGTGTGCCAGGCACTGCTATCAATGCAGAGGATAGAGTAATGAACAAAAGGGGCCGAAATCCCTGCCCCTGTGGTGTTTACATGTGGGTGCAGGGAAGGTCAGGCAAAACAAGGAAAACATGTCATGAAAAACAAAACAAAACAGATTTATTGCAGATTATAAGGAACTAAAGAGATGTTACCAAGTACAATGTGTAAACCTTGATTCTATCCTGGGTCAGAAAACAAACAGCTAAATATATTTGAGAACAATTGGGGGAAATTATAATTTGCACTGGATGTTAGATGATGTTATGGAATTGTTGTTCTTTTTTGGGTTTTTTAGAGGTGGGGAGGGGCAGGAGAGGAGAGAGAGAGAATCTTAAGCAGGCTCCACACCCAGGTTGATCTCGTGACCCTAAGATCATGACCTGAGCCAAAATCAAGAGTCAGATGCTTAACTGAGCCACCCAGGCACCCCTGTTGTTCATTTCTTAAACGTGTCAATAACATCAGGGTTATATAGGATAATAGGAGAACGCCCTTACTCCTAGAACTATGTCAGGGTAAGGTATCAGGATTCCTGGAACTTAGTTTCAAATGATCTATCTATCTATCAACCATCTATCACGCACAAACATAACAAAATGTTAGCATTTGGTGAATCCAAGTAAAGGGCATACAGATGCCTTTATAATACTCTCATAACTTTCTTGTAGGTTTGAAAATTTTTATAATAAGGAGTGGTAGGAGTGGGAGAAACCGATTGCATTTCTAGTCAGAGATGTGGGTCATGATTAATTAGTTTGACTCTTGTTCTTTAACATTTTTCTCTAAGTGTGTTGATCCCTCATCTGGAAAGATTCCTTTCATTATATACCTAGCAACACTTTCCTTTTTCCACTGCAGCCATAGGAAAGGCTCGGATATGGGATAGGCACAGGATATTCTCTCAAAATATCTCTTTGCTATGACTTTGTTAAACTAACATTTAACAGGTGGAGCACAGGGTGCTAGATGGTGAGTCTTGGTTCAACAGCAGGCCACAAGAAAAACTGAAATTGATATGTTTATTTCCGGTAGGTCCTGGAAGAAGCAGAAAGCACACCTTGAGGGGCCACACAGGGAGGTCAAGGTGGGGTACAGAGAGAGAGAGTGACAACATGCCTGGGACCTGGGACAACATGCCTTTATTAGGGTCTGCGAGTGGAGTGCTTTGGGGTTTCCAGGCTAAGGCTGGATTGGTCCATTCAAACCAAAAGAGTGCGGCTTTAGTGAGCTCCACAGGGATCTTGTTTAAGGGGTGCACAAGGGGAAGGCCCTGGGAGCCAGGGGAGACCATTGTTCACAAGGGTTGTTAGGGAAGTCGTATAAAGAACTCAACTGCTTGGGACTCTGCCAGCTGCTATCTAGAGCATTTGCTGGCATAAGGGGACTAGTGTCAGTTTTAAGGTCCCTGTAGGCCGAACAAAATGGAGGCTGAGGCACCGATAGCCTATAGTAGCTTAGCTCAATTCCCTATACTCATCCTTCAACTTGATCTGAAATAGTGCTTTTACATATATGTTATTCACACACTTTACAGTTGCATTCAGGAAAGTAATAAAATAATTACGAAGCACAGGAAAAACACAAGGACAGAGTATGAAACAAATTAGCCATGAAGCCAGTAATATGGGGTTATATTAGACTCCTGTGGCTGCTGTAACAAATTACCACAAACTGAGAGGCTTGAAACAACTTAAATTTATTCTCGTAACAGTTCTAGAGGCCATAAATCCAACACATGTCTTACAGGGCTAACCAAGGTGCCAGGAGGGCTGGTTCTTCCTGGAGGCTCTAGGGGAGATTATTTCCTTGGCTCTTCCACCTTCTACAGACTGTCCTCGTTCCTTGGCTTGTGGCCCTTACCTCTCCCTGCCTTTGGCTTTCCCACTGCTTTTTTCCTCTTCTATTATCAAACCTTGTCTGTCTCTTACAAGGACTCTTGTGATTATATTATCCAGGATAATCTTCCCCATCTCAAGATCCTTAATTTAATCCTATCTACAACGGCATTCACAGGTTCCAGGGCTTAGGAACTGGACATCTCTGGGTGCCCTGCCATTATTCAGCTTACCACAGGGTGAGAGAAAAACAAAGGGTCATATAAATAAGAAATAAAGGAGAGGATCCTCACTTATTCTTTGAAAATAAATTGGAAGTTACAATATCATTCCTCCTTAGAAAGGGTATTCCTTGTCACCATAAACTCTTAGACTAAGATAGTAAACCTGGATGGAGGCTCTCAGATCTCACTTTCCTTGTGGCTCTACCACTTACTATTTAAACAATGTCGGACAATTTATCTGCTATGCCTCAATTTCCTTGTTTGCTTTGGTTTTTTTTTAACCATAAAGCTTCTTCTTTTTTAAGATTTTTATTTATTTATTTGACAGATCACAAGTAGGCGGAGAGGCAGGCAGAGAGAGAGGAGGGGAAGCAGGCCCCCTGCTGAGCAGAGAACCCGATGTGGGGCTCGATCCCAGGACTCTGGGATCATGACCTGAGCCGAAGGCAGAGGCTTTAACCTACTGAGCCACCCAGGCGCCCCTCAATTTCCTTGTTTTTAACCAGAGATGATAATTTTTACTCAAATGGTGATTGAGAAGATTCAATCCTATAATGCGTGAAAATATTTAACACACTTCCTGACCCATTTAAATGATGGTCATTATTATAATTATTATTCACAGAATAGGACGCACAACCTTCATGATGCTAAATCAGTACGCAGTATGTCCAGAGGCCTCTAGTGACCCCTTCTATGTGCATTCTGTATATAAGTAAAGCTTACTCAAATGTCAAATTTTTTTTTCCAATTTTAAGCATATTTGACAGAAGTATCTCTAAACTATATCACAAACTTCCTTATCTTACCAAAAAGGTAATAGTGAACATGGTTACCTTTTGCTTAATCATCCTGGCTTAACATTATGAATATGGCTTACTGTCCTGGAGCATAACAGAAAGATATCCTCAAAGAGCAAAAAGATGAATAAAATCATTTATTTGTCCCCTACATGGTAAATGACCTTAAAATACTGTTGTTGTTTTGTTTTATTTTAAAAAAATTTTTAATTTTTAATTTTTTTTATAAACATATAATGTATTTTTATCCCCAGGGGTACATGTCTGTGAATTGCCAGGTTTACACATTTCACAGCACTAACCATAGCACATACCCTCCCCAATGTCCATTACCCGACCCCCCTCTCCTGATCCCCCTCCCCCCATCAACCCTCAGTTTGTTTTGTGAGATTAAGAGTCACTTATGGTTTGTCTCCCTCCCAATCCCATCTTGTTTCTTTTCTTCTTCTCCTACCCCCCTAAG